>CBVK0101044773.1:0-15632 GCA_900067695.1 Picea abies | reverse complement strand
CTGTGTATGTGTGTGATTGTTCATTTCTTATTGCTCATTATTGGATAATAATTCTACATTGATATAACACTTGGATTATTTGGAGAAAAATGATTATAATTACACTATTACTGATTCATCCCCCCTCTCATTAATCCAATATTCCAGGACCCAAAATTGATATTAAACTCGTTGTTTTTAACCAAACAAGCATTTGTTGATCAAATTCATATCTATAAAAGACTATCATTTGAAAATTTCTATGGAATTCTTGAATATGGTGAAAATGACATGAAAACTTGGCTAGTGGGTTATGCAATTAGAAACAAAAATATTCAAGAAGCATTGCACAACTTGTCTATTGATCTAAGGGACTTGGAAAGTGAACTCTTCTATATAAAAATCCGACACAAAATGAACATGGCACCCATGAGGAGTTACATTGAAGGATGGTTGAAAAACGTTGATGACCAGATTACGAATGAAGCTTAAAGCCAAGGAAATCCATAAAATCACATCAGCGAAAAAATGACAAGTCATGGCACACCATCATAGTAAGTTGATATTGATTAAATTTTTTTGTCTTCATCTACTTATTCTAACAAAGCTTTAATCCAGTTCTGACAATTTTCCCTTTCTTCTTGCTAGGTTTTTTTGTTTTCCATCGTCGAAATTCTTCTTTCTGCAAACTTCATTCTTGTACATATTTTCTTCACAGTCGGCGACAGTCGCAATCAAATTCATTCTAGAAAACACATTTTTATTTCATAGAATATGTACTGAACTATAGTATTTTTTGCAAATTCGAAGACATATTTTTTTTGGTAAATATTATCAAATGTATTTTGTGACACAGTTTATCTAAATATAAATATTTGGGGTTCTTATCTACTGATATTCAATGTTTGTTGTTGTTATTTGGAATTTTTATTTCTTCCTAAAATTAACTCATTTCGTTGTACATGTTCTTGTTCTATATTGTGCATGTATTGCATCTTCCTATATTTCAAAATATTCTTCGATATACAAAATCTAAAGTCATGTATTGTTTTCTTTTTTCCTTGTACGTTTGAGTAAACAAAAATCCAATCCCAAAAGACCATTCAAATTTGAATATGATTTACATTTGGACCACAAATAATCTAGTAAAATACATTAATATGGATACATTTTAAATAAACATAAACAAAATCCCTTTAAACTTACTTGACCCTAAATCTCTCAGGCTCCTGATTTTAAATAAACATAAAAAAATTCCCTTTAAACTTGAACCTGATTTTCTCGGAATCCTTGATTGTCTGCAAGTTGATCAGTTAGCGAACTGTCAAATCCTCATTTCCATTTATATCTTCACATCAGGAACCCGACCGACGACCCTTCCTTTCAACAGTTGGTCAAATATCTCACCACATTGTCCCAACTTAACACTATCGCATTCTTATCCTGCATGTTTCGTTATATACATATTGCACCCAACACTTTCGTCTTATACATTTTGCACCCAACACTTCCGTCATTTACAGTTCGACGCGCTATTATACATCTTGCACCCAAAAATTGCGTCACCTATAGTTCCCCTATATGCATATTGCACAAAAAAATTTCGTTGTCTACAATTCCTCCACATATTGGAACATGGTCTACATTTGGGACACAAACTATCTATTACAATACATTAATATAAATACAATTTAAATTAATGGTCCTATATCGTCACATCATGAGCCCGACCGATCGCATTTCCTTTCAACACTTAGACAGTTATCTCTCCGTGGGGTTGTGCCTTAGCGCTAATGAAATTTTATGCCCATGTTCCATGATATACATGTTTCATATACCATTTCTATGATATACATTTTGCAACAAACACTTCCTCATTCAAAGTGGATGTTAGCGGTTGGTCGGAGTCACGATATAAAAACACAAGCACAAATGTGAACCGACCACAGTTCCTTTCAACACTTTGCCAATTATCTCTCCCCAGGGTAGCGCCTTAGCGCTAATGAAATATTATGCCCCATATTTCGTTATATACATGTTACACACAACTTTTTCGTGATATACATTTTTCACCAAGCACTTCCGTCATTCAAAGTGGATGTTAGTAGTCAGTCGGAATCATGATTTAAAGGCACAAGCGCAAATGTGAACCGATCCGTCTGCCAACGCACCCATTGGGACATTTTCAGAAAAACGGATAAGTAACGAGAAAGATAGTAGAGAGGAAAAATGGTCGTGACAAGGGATCCCCGGGAGACGTAAGGCCCCACCTATCAAATTGTATTTATATTTTTCCTCTACTCGTGATAACTCGGTGGTTCACTTATTTCCATTAACAACCAAAAATGTATTCAACAACGACCCCTGGGTTGGCGCTATTATAGATCTTGCACCCAAAATGCGCGTCATCTACAGTTTTGTTGTATACATCTTACACTCAAAACTTTCATGGTCTGCAATTCCTCCACATAAATGTTTGGAATAAAATTATCTAATTCAATGACAAATTAAGAATGAAGATCTTTAACGAGAGGAGAAGGTACAAATTTTTAAACATGGATATTCAATTCCAAGAAAAATCACAATTTAAAAATAAAGATATTTAATTTGAGAACAAATTACAATTTCAAAAATAAAGATATTTACATCCTACTCAAAATTTGGAAATAAAAATATTTAATTATAGCTCAAATTAAAAAGCCAGAAATAAATAAAAAAGTATTCTAAAGAAAATTACATATATAAAAATAAAATAGTTAATTATAAAACAAATGATAAATGTCAAAATAAATATATTTAATTCTAGGATAATCAAGAAGAAATATCCAACTTTCCTTTCCCCCTACGAGCATTTGAAACATACATATGTGGAAGAGTTACAAAGTCACCACAACTTTGGATCTCCCAACCAAACAAAAGAGGAAAATGGGAAAACCTCACCCCTGCGTCATAGAGTTATTGTATACATGTTGCACATCACACTTCCATGATATACATTTTGCACCAAACACTTGCGTCATATACAATTAGATCTCGGTTATAAAGCCTGCCTATCCAGAAATCCATGATCTGAAAAGTGAATAGGAATCAAATGGTTAGCGATCGATTGAAGTCATGATATAGAAGCACAAGTGTAAATGTGAACCGGTCCATCCGCCAAAGCACCCATTGGGACATTTTTAGAAAAAATGACTAAGTTACAAGAAAGATAGTAGAGGACAAATGGTTGCACGAGATTCAAAATAGGGTGACAAGGGCTCCAGGGGAGATGTAATGCCCTGCCTGTCAAATTGCATATATATTTTGCTGACAACTTAGTAGTTCACTTATTGTCATTAACAACCAGAACAAACTTATTCAACAACAATTTATGAGAGTCTTCTACAATTCCTCCACAAATTGGAACATGGTCTACATTTGAACCACAAATTATCTACTACAACACATTAATATAAATACAATTTAAATCAATGGTCCTATGACTTCATATTAGTTTGTCCTTTCAACACTTTTCCAATTATCTCTCTTCGGGGTTGCGCCTTAGCGCTAACAAAATTTTATGCCCCATATTCCGTTATATACATGTTGCACACAAAATTTTTGTGATATACATTTTTCAACAAACACTTCCATCATTCAAAGTGGATGTTAGCGGTTGGTCAGAGTCATGATTTAAAGGAAATAGCACAAATGTGAACCGATCCATCCACCAACGCACCCATTTGGACATTTTCTGAAAAAGGGCTAAGTAACGAGAAGGATAGTAGAGAGGAAAAATGATCGTGACAAGGGCTCCCCAGGAGACATAAGGCCCCATGCCCTGCCTGTCAAATTATATATATATTCTGCCTCTACACATGACAACTCAGTGGTTCTCTTATTGCTATTAACAACCAAAAAACGTATTCAACAGCGACCCCCGGGTTGGCGCTATTATACATCTTGCACCCAAAAATTTTGTTGTCTACATTTCCTCCACATATTGTAACATGGTCTACATTTGGACCACAAAATATCTATTGCCATAAATTAATATAAAAAAAAAATTAGTAAATATACTTAGACTTGAACTTGAACTTTTGTACTCTACAATTCATTGCGACTTGATGCTATCGATTTATTATGCCCCCTATTCTTTGATATATATGTGGCACACCAAACTTAAGTGATATACATTTTGCACCAAACACTTGCGTCATATACCATTCAACTTCGGTTATAAAGCCCACCTATCCAAAAATCCACAATCTGAAAAGTGGCTAGGCATCGAATGGTTAGCAGTCGATCGGAGCCAGGATATAAAAGCACAAGCACAGATGTGAATCGGTCCATTTAACAAACCACCCATTTGGACATTTTTGGAAAAACGACTAAGTAACGAGAAATATAGTAGAGGAAAAACAGTCACACGGGCTTCAAAATAGGGTGACAAGGCCTCCCGAGGAGACGTAGTGCCCCGCCTGTAAAATTGTATATATATTCTTCTTCTACTCGTGACAACTTAGTGCTTCACTTATTGCCATTAACAACCAAAAAAAACTTATTCAACAACGATTTACGAGAGCCCGAATGACCCCCCGCGTTGGTGCTATTATAGATCTTGCACCCAAAACTTGTGCCATTTACAGTTCTACTGTATACATTTTGCACCAAAAAGTTTTCTGGTCTACAATTCGTCCACATATTGGAACTTGGTCTACATTTGAACCACAAATTATCTATTATGATACATTATTATAAATACAATTTTAATAAATATACTTAATACATGTTGTACACAACACTTCCCTGATATACTTTTTGCACCAAACACTTCCATCATTTACAGTTTCACCCAAAACTTGTGTCATCTACAGTTCCGTTGTATACATCTTGCACCAAAAACTTGCGTGCTCTACATTTCCTCCACATATCAGAACATGGTCTACATTTGGACCACAAATTATCTATTACAATAAATTAATATAAATACAATTTAAATTAATGGTCCTATATCGTCACATCATGAGCCTGACTGACCACAATTCATTTCAACACTTGGCCAATTATCTCTCTACAGGGTCGCGTCATAGCGCTAACAGAATTTTATGCTCCATGTTCTGTGATATACATGTTGCACACAACATTTCCATGATATACATTTTGCACCAAACACTTTTGTCATTCAAAGTGGATGTTATCAGTTGGTCGGAGTCACGATATAAAAGAACAGGTCCATCTGCCAACACGCCCATTGGGACATTTTCGAAAAAAAGACTAAGTAACGAGAAATATGGTCTGCAATTTGTCCACATATTGGAACATGGTCTACATTTGAACCATAAATTATCTATTGCGATGCATTAATATAAATACAATTTTAATAAATATACTTAATACATGTTGTACACAACACTTCCCTTATATACATTTTGCACCAAACATTTCTGTCATTTACAACTGCACCTAAAACTTGCATCATCTACAGTTTTGTTGTATACGTCTTGCACCAAAAAATTTCGTGCTCTACATTTCCTCCACATATCGGAACATGGTCTACATTTGGACCACAAATTATCTATTACAATACATTAATATAAATACAACTTAAATTAATGGTCCTATATCATCACATCATGAGCTCGACCGACCGCAGTTCATTTCAACACTTAGCCAATTATCTCTTCGTAGGGTCGCGCCTTAGCGCTAACATAATTTTATGCTCCATGTTTCGTGATATACATGTTGCACACAACATTTCTATGATATACATTTTTCACCAAACACTTCTGTTATTCAAAGTGGATGTTAGCGGTCGGTTGGAGTCACGATATAAAAGCACAAGTACAAATGTGAACCGGTCCATCCGCCAATGCGCCCATTGGGACATTTTTCAGAAAAAATGACTAAGTAACGAGAAATATAGTAGAGAGGAAAAACGGTGGTCACAAGGGCTCCCGAGGAGACGTAAGGCCCCTCCTGTCAAATTGTATATATATTCTTCTTCTACTCATGGAAATTCAGTGGTTCACTTGACCCCCAGGTTGGCGTTATTATAGATCTTGCACCCAAAAAATTATGTCATCTACAGTTCTGATGTATACATCTTGCACCAAAGACTTCTATGGTCTGCAATTCCTCCAAATATTGGAACATGGTTTTCATTTGGACCAGAAATTATCTATTATGATACATTAATATAAATATAATTTTAATAAATATATTTAAACTTGAACCTGACTTTTTTCGAACTCGTTGATTGGTGCTATATCGTCACATCATGAGCCCGACCGACCACAGTTCCTCTCAAAACTTAGCCAATTATCTCTCTGCAGGGTCGCGCCTTAGGGCTAACAAAATTTTATGCCCCATGTTTTGTGATATACATGTTGCACACAACACTTCCGTGATATACATTTTGCACCAAACACTTCCGTCATTTACATTTCAATGCGCTATTATAGATCTTTCACCCAAAACGTGCGTCATCTACAGTTCCGTTGTTCGTTTCAACACTTAACCAATTATCTCTTTGTGGGGTCGCGCCTTAGCGCTAACAAAATTTTGTAACCCATGTTCTGTGATATACATGTTCCACACAACATTTATGTGATATACATTTTGCACCGAACACTTCGGTCATTTACAATTTGATCCCATTTTCTACAATTTACCTTGTAACCTGCTTGGCAAGGACTACGTTGCCATGCAACACTTGTTCAATATGATTTTATGAATATTTAAATTTTACAAAGTTAAATTTCATTATAATCACCATAATTTATGAAAAAATAAGGTATGATAAAAACTAATGACTATTTTATACTTGCATGATTAAAAAATAAATAAAAAATTGTGTTTTAAAAAGTGTGATTGAAAAAGTAATTAAAAAAATTGTGTTTTAAAAAGTGGGATTGAAAAAGTAATTTTTTTGTTTAATTAAGAGCGGAGGTTAAGTGATAATTTAGGAGTGGAATTTTTTTATTCATTATTAAATTTATTAATTTGTTTGTAAAATTTATAAATATTGTTTAATTGTTCTATATGTGAATTTTTTGGAATGTATATTTTTTTTTACTAAACTAAAAAAATCATATTTTCACATAATTATATATTAATATTGAAAAATAAAACCATTAATGATTGATTTGCTAAAATTACTATACTAATTATTTTACTATAGAATATTGATAGTAGATATAGAAATGTAGTAATTATTTTATTAGAATATATTGGTAGTAAATAGAAAAACATTAATGATTGATTTGCTAAAATTACTATACTAATTATTTTACTATAGATTATTGATAGTAGATATAAAAATGTAGTAATTATTTTATTAAAATATATTGGTAGTAAATAGAAAAATGCATTTTTTCTTAGAAATTAAATTATAAAATAATATATTTATTTAAAAAATACAAAAAAATAATTTTTTTTAATGATATAATTTTTATATTTAAAATGAAAATTTAATATTAATTATGATATAATTATCATATTTAAGATGAACATTTAATATTTGAATAGGAGTAATAAGAAAATAAATTGATTTTGGTGTTGAGAAATTTAATTAAATGTCTGATTTTTCTTTTATTTATTTTTTATCTTTTTTCTATGATAAATGCCCTATTTTCCGTGCTATAATAATTATGTCTCTTATTTGACATTACATATCTCCATTATTCAATGTTTTTTTAGTGAATGGTTAAATTTTAGAACGTTAAATTTCATTATAGTAATCGCACTTCAAAATGGAAAAAATGTTTTTTTAGTGAATGGTTAAATTTTAGAACGTTAAATTTCATTATAGTAATCACACTTCAAAATGGAAAAAAAATTAACGATAAAAACTTATGACCATTGTATACTTTCATTATAAAAATAGAGATGTTTTTTGTGTTTTAAAAAATTGCAATGAGAAATAAATTGTTTGGTTTTTCTAATTAAGAGTTGCGATTAAATGATAAATTAGGAGTAAATTTTTTTTACTTCATTCCTAAACTCATTATACTGTCCCCATAATTGAGATTTATTTTAAGTAAAATTTGTAAATATCATTTAATTGTTGTACATGTTGTACATGTGAATTTTTTAGAATGTATGTTTAGACAAAATTAAAGAAATTACTAGAAACAATTAAGGCCATAATGGTTGCATAAGTATAAGTTTGGAGCATAGTACACATTAGTAATTCCAACAATATAGGTTGGCTTCACACCCCATAGATGTCACAAGACGCTATAAGTGTGCTTCACACCTTATAGATGTTACAAGAAATCATTTTGTTGTCACTAGGTGAAATGGTGGTCTCTCATGAGGGGTCAGTGGAAATGGAAATATGGAAAAACATCAACATGTTTACTTGGAGGGATATATGAATAGAAAGAAAGAGAGAATGTAGCGAGAGGAGAGGGAAAAATAAATTCTCTTAATTGGTGAGAAGAATGATGAGAGTAATACATAGCATTGTCTTTGTGGTGGTATAGACTAGGGTTTTGGTCTAATGTGGAACTCCTTCCCATTGTGCTAGCTTGTAGGCTTCTAGACATAGGATTTCTTATAGTCTCATCCTACAAAAAAATATGTTTAAACCAACAAAAGAGCTATGGTTTTGCAACCCTTGATTCAAAGTATTTTGGGGTTAAAACTTATCCATCTCTATGGGAATACTGAATTTAGAAAAATCTTCTTGCCAATAGAAAATAGTGTTTTTTAACATCTTATAAAGAGGATATGGAGGGTACTATCTTAATGCCAATAATATTTATACATATTGTGTCCTAAAAATTATGTCTTTGATTGAATTCAGTGTAGCCTTAATTATCAATTTAAACACCTCATATCAAGTCTTGAATAAGTACATTGATATGGCATCCAAATGTGAATCCTAGTTTGGTTGGTTGTTTCTTACTTTTCTCGACTCAATGAAATTCATATTTGCCAACTTAATTGATCCAAGTGGATATTGGTTGCCACTCACCTATTCCAACTAGCTCCTCTTGTCCATTTTTAGTTCAACACGTTCTTTTGAACTTCTTTGTAATTGTGGGTTAGACACTTTTGGGAATTTCTAAATCCCTAGACATTGTCCAGGTGGATACTGTTGGCCTCTCGCCTAATCCAACTGACTTATTTTGTATGTTTTCATGGCAGCATATCTTGTTGTACTTCGAGGGACATTTTGGAACCTTAGACAATGTTTTTTTTGGCTTGAGACAATCAAACGTCATAAAGAGTCATAGTTTGATGGCCTAATGTGTAGCTCTATGAAATACCTTTCCAACAGGCTATCATGTTCCTAAAACTGAGGTTGTATCCAAAAGTTACGACCTCGAGAAGTTGAGGTACCAACTTACGCATAAGGGCCCACATGAATTTTGGCATCTCACCTCCTAGGGTTAGGTTTTTGAATGTCTAGGGTTTTTGAATTCATGAGTAATATCAAAAAGGCCTCTAGAGCTTCATTGTAATCATTCTTCTTAGACAAATGTGTGTAGCAACTACATCTCTTCTCAGAGATAGCTACTACCATTCGAGCAAGTGTTTGAGTTATGTATTTTTACAATTTTGGCTTATTTCATTTATTCAATTGAAGATATTGTTCACTAGATACCTGATTTGTTGTTCATATCTCTATCTGCATTGTATTCATTCTATTAATCAGATTGTTTTTTTCCTAAATCTTGATCAGGGGTATCAGAGCGTTCTTCTCTTCATTTATTTTTCTTCGTGCTTGTCCCCGACAAGATCTGGGTACAATAATTTGGGACTCGAGCCAATCAAGTCATTGCAATATCGGTCGCGTCGAGCCTGAAAACAACCCATGGGAGATGAAAAGAAACATGATGGAGAAAGAGATCCTTCTAAAATGTTTCTCGAGGAATCCATTGCATGACAAAGGAACTAAATGATGAACAAATTTGCGCAGATCCTTTGAAGACTTCCACAAGAAAAGAATCTTCATCAAGCAGCCATGCAATCCCCTTCAAGGTACATGTAAATTTTGATATTCCATTATTTGAAGAACTGATAGATGCAGATGTTGTATGATCGAGGCCACGAATGTGGCAGCGACCTTCTGCTTACTCTGAGTATGGATCAGAAAGAAGATGAAATTCCTAGTTTGTGAAATGACCTTATTGCATTTCTTAGCAGATATTAAAGAAATAGCGGTAGGCAGCGCTACCTCTGGTATCATGTACAATTGTCTACCCAAAGTAATAATAACACTGCATGGTCTAGATTCATACACACCACGATGCTTCCACAAATATGTTTGTCCTAAAATAACATCACAAACTTCAAGGGGATGAATATCACAAAATACCTCATCTTTGAAAGTCTTGATATCATAGGGTAGATGACACTAGTAATTCAAGCATCCAATTGATCTAACCCTCAGTGCACATCTACCTAATAGACTAGTTTATAGTCGTTCGTTGATGGAAAATGACGAAATCAGGTGTCAGATCCAAGATCTTCTTCAAAAGGGCAACATCAAACCCATATCCTCCCCTTCTGGAACCCCTATTTGACGCAGACCCCCAAACCCTCGGCAGGTTCTGCGCAACCTCTCGGTCCAAGGATTGTTCACAAACATCCACTGAGCCGAAGTGGCTCTTTCAGATCCCTATTGGGACCTCAAATTTCGATCCACATGTCCTTCTTCTCCCCCACGGTCTCTGAATATGACCGCTTCCCTTTCCTCCTCACAAATGCAGATTTGGGTTTTGGGACTCTCTGTGTTCCGATGTCGAGAGTCCTTGACTCCTTGATCTCTCGGTCGCCGAAATGTTGATTTTCCGAAATAGGCTTTAGTTGTGGTTATCTCCCTTCGATACACCCTCAATCCATATGACCACCCCTCACATGAACGCAGTCCCTTTCGGGGTTTTTTTGACGCAAAGCACCTAGCCTCCTATCCTCTAGACCCTCGAAAAAGATGATATGCAAAATGCCAAAATGCCTGTGTCCCGGCTTCCTCCACACGATTTCGGACTTTCACGTTTCAGGCTTTCCCGATGCAAGGTCTCCTCTGCCCCTGCTTTCTCGCACTTTTGGTATCTGAAATGCCGAAGTGATGATACAACCCTCTTTCACTCCTGGCAGAGATCAATGAATGTGATCCACTCCCAGATCAACGGCCCTGATATTTTTGGGATTTTCCTCCCTAAGAGCCCGAATCTCTCGCCCTCAAGATTTCCAAAATCTCGATATCTGATATGCCGAAATGCTCCTGGCAATACTCCTTCTCTTGCTTTCAGGAATTCACGTTTCGGAACTTGATGAATCCCATGGCATCAAACCTCTGTTCCTATGAGCTCCCGGTACCTGAAGTACCGAAATGGTCCTTCTCCTGTAGAGTTTCGGGGTTTCAGGTTTCACGACTTTTCCACCCCTACAACACTTCTCCTCTGGTCCTTCAAATCCCCAGTATCCGAAATCCTAGTGGACTGCTCGATCTTCACCATGTGTCCTCCCACGAATGGACGGTCCAGATCGTTTCAAGACTGCGCCAGTTGTGAAGTCGAAAGACTCCCTTCTATGATTTTCGATGTCCAAATCCTTTAAATGGAGATCTCGCGACACATGTCCTCCTTCCAGATGGAAAACTTAGATTTCTCTCGTTGTTTCAGGAATTTCACTGAGAAGTGACCCGATCTATCATCATTAGGACCTCTGAAATCCCAAACTCCCGAAATATAAAATCCTAATATTCCTTCCCTGTCGGGACTTTCCCGGATTTCTCTGCTCTGCTCGTAGGCAGGCTTAACTCACATGCGCCTTCTTCCATATCGGACGACTGTCATGATCTATGTTAGATATGATGGCTCATGATCTCTCCTACTTTGTGCACTCTCCCACTGCTCCCTGGACAAGGAAACTTCAACGGTCCAGATCTTCCCTTCTACCTGATCTGACGGCAGATATGCTCTCCTTTTGAGCATGCGCTTTCTTCCCGAACTTGGAATAATTCCCAAATGTTAAAGGCCTTGACCCTTTCTTCTTTTCTAAGAGATTTGTGGCTCTTGGTCTCGCCTGCACACTCGAGGACACTGTCCCTCCTTAACTTTCAGGACTCTAAACTCTCTAAAGAGTTCTCCCTTTCGGCCTCTGCTACCTCTTGTGGCCTTTGTGCGTAAAGGAACTCCCCCTCTTGAACTTGGCCTTCTATGAAACTTTATAAGGTTTCCATGATTCCTGCACACCTTGGTGAATCTCTACATGCTAACTCGGTGCTATCTCTTCTGAGCTTCTCCGCTACTCAGATCTCTAAGGGGACTTCACCCTTTTCCTTCCCTCTCCTTTAGATGGAGAATCTAATTCCCTCTTGGCATTCCTTTTCTTAAGTGAACTTCTTGCTGAGACTACAGGGTGTTCAACAACCCTATGAAGATCCTTCCTTGGAATATTCTTCAGTTCCAGAACTCAAAGAGTTCTTTCCTCCTATGCTCTGGCACCTACTCAATGCCCTCCTGGCAGAGCTCTACAAAACTTCTTCGAGATTATGTCTTCTTACTGTGTCTTCCTCTACATAGTCCTACCTTCAAGGTGTTCAACAACCTTGAAGTCTTCTCCTTGAGCCAATGACTCCAAATGGTATGCCCTCCTAGCACGTCTTTGTCCAAATTTCTCATAATTGGAAGTGCTCTTTAAGCACTAATTATCAGAACCCACAATGTTTTGTCATACCCTCATGGTATGAAGCCTCAAAGATCACCAACCCTAAAAATCAAACAACTCCTCAGATAACAGAACCTATCTGTCCCTGCAAATGCACATCTACATCATACATTCATAGTATACAAAGAATACATGAAAGTATTCACATAACACAGACAATATGCAGGAAAAACTGCTCTGGTTTGTATTAATAAAAATGCCTCTCTTTACAAGGTGTTCCTGAGCTCAGATTTTGACAGAGTCTCGGCTCCTCTTCTCTACTCTCTTCTCTATTCTCTTACAAAATTTTTTCACTAACTCCAAACAAGATCAAAAGATCTTTTACATGAGGGGGCTCTTCGAGCTCTTCCCTCCAAGCTACCTACTCTCATTCAATTACATTTAAATTTACATTGAATGGGCTGTCTAGTCTAGATCGGAGCTAGATCTCAGCCTTACAACCATTAAAGGATATCTATGTCTAAAGCTTGCGTATAGGCACGTCCTTTTGGCTCTAAGAGCCTTACAATATTAAATTCCCTTAATTCAAATTCAAAATATGAGAGGGTTGGTTGGTTGGCACATGGCTAGCTTGGGAGTGATGCCCCTCCATCATACTCCTCTACTGCAAAAATTCATGAGCTCCTGCTCATGAGCTCTCCACCCTGGTTGTTGAAATCCTCCTGGATCCCAAACAACTCTTTGGAGTTGTTCATATGCTCCACTGCTCTTTTGATGCTATTGTTGTTGTTGTTGTCTCCATTCTGCTCAGCGTCCCCATGTTGGAATTCTCTTGTGTTGAATTCATCATCAACTTCCTGATCTCATCGATCACCTCGTCCAACTGCTGCAATGGTTGTTTTTTTTCATGCAATTTCTTCTACTGCAAATTCTTTCTGCAAATGGGCAGGTCATCATGATCTCCCATGTTGTCTTCTTCATCCTTTGTGGCCTTGATTTTCCATCTTGCTGCAGATTCCTCTCCTACAGTTCTATCACTAAATTGTTGTTCAACTTCCTTTTCATCTGAGAGTGTTGCTACTACCATTCCTTTTGCTGGTGTGTGTCCAACTTCTTCCAGCTGTTCTTTCGCCTGGAATTCTCTTTCGTCTTCTGCTTCATACCTCAGTACTACATTGTTCATCACCCATTCATCTCCCTGGCTGAAATCTCTGAGCGATTCCTCATAATGCTCTTCTGCCAACATTTGCTGATGGTAATCACTCACTGGCTCTGTAATGTTCAACCAATCCTCCAGTATTTCCAACTCCATATCCCATGGAGTGATCAATCTATCTACCTGCTCTTTTTTCACTGTCAGCTTCAATGTTGCAATCTCCTTAGCTCCCTAGCTGAAACTGTTGAGCCATTCCTCAGAATTCTCATTTTACTCTTCTTGGGCAGCCTCTAACATCTTCTCTACTTCTCCTTTGACATTCTCATCTGACTTTCCTTCTCCTGTTTTTGCTCCTTCATCGACAACACAAATCCTTGTCTCAACTGAGCTTCATGGTAGGAATATCCAAATTCCTCCAACCATTAGAAGATTCCTCCGATCCTCCTCCTGGATGGTGCAAGTTTTTAACTTGTCATCATCTTCATTCACATGATCTGCAAAACCACATGAATCTCCACTTACCAGCATCCCTTGCTGATATGAACTCACCTCCGAGTTCATGAGACTTTCACACAACCTCATTTCAGTTCCCATGCCCACCTGGAAAATTGGGATTTTTCTGCTGCCCTCCTGGCAGTCTATGAGATCCTCGGATCCCATCTCATTGCCCACCTGACAATCTAAATTTCCAATCTTTCCCTCTTGGAAGTCTATCTGATCCCGCAGTGATCTCATTTCATTGCCCTCCTAGCAATGTGAAATTCCCCGGCTGTCCTCTCAACAGTCTATGAGATCCCACAGTGATCTCATCTCATTGCCCTCCTAGCAATTGGGAACTTTTGTCCTGCCCTCCTAGAAGTCTTTGAGACCTTCAATTGATCCCATGTCATCCTCACTACTGAGGTTTCTCCCATCCTCTGGTTCAAACACCCGAACCATTTTTTCCTCTAGTCTATTGAGGTTTTCAACATGCCTCAACCATATTTTCAATAACCTCTGTTGTCTTTTGGCCATCAATGCCCTGACTGGACATTTTTATTTCATCCTCATGGACCATTCATATACCCATCTCAACCTTTTATCCTGTTGCACCCATAGTCCAAGTTCATCCATCCTTGCCCTGATCTCGACAAGTTCTCTATCCATCTGAACCTTACTCGGCTGCTGCTGATGGTTCTTCTTCCCAACGCGTGCATGACCTTCAGTAGCCATTCTGCCTACTATCTATTTGCCCTCCTGACAGATCTTATGTTACTCTGCAACTCAGAGTGCTTCCAACCTTCTTTTTCAGTCCTCCTGACTAGTTCCTTTGACTGTTTCCTACCTGCAACAATCACCACAGAGGTTCCATCACTCTGTCATCCTCTAATACCACTTTGTGCATATCAAAGTACTTCTTTATCCTCTCATTTACTCTGCCTGAAATATAAAAACATAGATAAGCTCTGATACCACAATTGACGTAGAACCCCAAACCCTCGACAGGTTATGTGCGACCTCCCAGTGTAAGGATCATTCACAAACATTCACTGAGCCGAAGAGGCTCTTTCAGATCCCTATTGGGACCTCAAATTTCGATCCATAGGTCCTTCTGCTCCCCCACGGTCTCTGAATATGATCGCTTCCCTTTCCTCCTCAGGAATGCAGATTCATGTTTCAAGACTCTCTATGTTCCAATGTCGAGATTCCTCAACTCCTCAATCTCCTGGTCGTCGAAATGTCGATTTTTCGAAATAGGATTTAGTCATGGTCAACTCCCTGGGATACACCCTCAATCCATATGACCACCCCTCACATGATCACAATCCCTTTCGGGGTTTTCTTGATGCAAAGCACCCGGCCTCCTGTGAGATCGGAAGAGCGTCGTGTAGGGAAAGAGTGTAGATCTCGG
>CBVK0101044771.1:0-26890 GCA_900067695.1 Picea abies | reverse complement strand
TTCCAACTGGCTCAAAATAGTTTTCTGACAATTTTGGCAATTTACTATTTTTAGTAGTTTTAACTTCCGGGGCCATTTTGATGGCCTAAATGAAGGTTTTTTAGGATCAAGATTCTCAATGATGATTGCAGGCATGATTTGTCCCCCAAAATTAATCTCCTCGATGATACCTTTCCAACGAGCTATCATACGCCTAAAATGGAGATTGTATGCAAAAGTTACGACCCTGGGAAGTTGATGTACTAACTTACCCAAATGGGGCCCACATGACTTTTGGCACTTCATCTCCTAGGGTTAGATTTTTGGATGTCTAGGGTTTTTGGCATTCCTGTTTATTGCAAAAAGGCCTTCAGAGCCTCATTTTAATCATCTTCTTGTGAATGAGCGCAACTGTCACATCTCTTCTCAAAGATAAGCCGCCACCATTCCAGCAAGCTTGTTTCCGCTACATTTTACAGTTTCAGCTTATTTCCAAGCACTTGTTAATAATCTATAGTCATTTCATTTTTCTCATAAAATACGGATCAGTGGTATTAGAGCGGTCTGATCCTTGTCGTCTTAATGCATGTCCCCAATGAGGTCGGAGTACAAAGAGTTGGGTCTCGAGCTTGTTTCTCTTGAGGACAAAAGCTCTCGCACACCCAAGAGACTTGTCATGGCAGGAGAAAAGAAATATGACAGGAGAATAGATCTTTTCAAACTTTTTATTGAGGAATCCCTCACACAACAAAGGAACGAGATGATGGATAGTTTCACGCAAATCCTTCGACGACTCCTAACAGGCGACCCATCTTCTTCGAGCGGAGGCACCACCCCCTTCAAGGTACAAATAAAATTCGATATTCCTATATTTGAAGGTCAGATAGACACAAATGTTAAAGACAAGTGGTTGAATCTACTAGAAGGGTATTTTTCTAACCATAACTTTTTGAATAGAGAAAAGATTACTTTTGCACTCCTCAGATTCGTTCCCCATGTCAAAGATTGGTGGGAAAATTTCTGTGAGCAAAAGGAAATAGAGGAAACCTCATTATTTACAGTCACAGCCACCTTGAATTCCTTCAGGGATGCTATTAAGGAACAATACTACCCTGTCGCAAGTTATGACGAATTGTATACCAAATAGACCACACTGCGGCAAGAAAGAGACCAAGAAGTGCCAGATTTCATGAATATATTTCATACCTTGTGCACCAAGTTGGGTATCAAATATTCAGAGTGACATCTGGGGCTCAAGTATTCTGGAACTCCACATAGATACATCTAGACTGAAATGGAATTTTTGGACATCTCATCCTTGGGTGTGGCCTATCAATATGTTGTTAAAATCGAGCAGAAGCTCAAACAGAAGACACAACAATTTTGGCCTGGGAACCCCACACAACAAAAGCCAGGAAAGGGTAGCCCCAACCCACAGAACAAAGTACAGAGAAAATATGGACAGTATCAAGACAACTAGTCCAAGCCGCAAGAAAAGAAGGACACCGGAAAGACAAATAAAAATACCAAGAAGTGGTGCAACTTCCATAAGATCCCTTGGCATAACACTGTTGACTGCCACTCAAAGAAGTCATTGGTCGTCAAAGTGAAAGCCTATGACTCAGATTTGGTTTCAGACTCTGAAATAGAACCAGAAAGGGGAAAATAGATCATTCATGCGGAACCCAGTGCCACCATTGCTACCACCAAGTTCCAGCCTGGTGAACCAGATGAGCCAGAAGAAGGAGAACGCCTCTTCCATTCACAAATGTGGGTAAAATGCACCCTGTTGCACTTCATCATGGATAATGGTAGCTAGAAGAAACTCATCTTAGGAGAGGTCATCAAGCAACTAGCCCTACCGACAACACCCCACCCACAACCCTAAACCATTGGATGGTTGCGCCAAGAAAGCGATCTCTGCGTCAACCAACAGTTTTGATTGTCGTACGACATCAAGCCCTTCAAAGAAGAGGTATTGTTTGATGTTTCTCCTCTCGAAGTTTGTGATGTTCTTTTGGGCCAATCTTATTTATGGAAATTTCATGTTGTATATGAGTCTAGGCCTCATAGTGTTATTATTACTTTGAATAGGAAATTGTACAGGATACCCGAGACAGTCCCAACTAGTGTTATTTCCTTGATCTCTGCTACAAAATGTAGGAAGGTCATATCTCAGACGGGGAATTTTGTCTTCTTCATGATTCTCTCTCAGAATAAGAGAAAGATCACAGCCACATCTAGGGTCTCCGCAGCCGATCTCTCCACACAGCAGAAGCAAGTAGATAAGGTCATGGAAGAATACTCAGATATCTTCTCCTTACCTACTGGGGTACCTCTGCACTGTCAGGTCAAGAACCCCATCAATCTAACTCCCGGTGCACCACTGCCCAATGGGCCAGTATATCACCACTCTCTGTTAGAGAATGAGGAGATCAAGTGATAGATCCAAGAACTGCTCCACAAGGGGCACATCTTTCCTAGCTCATCACCTTGCAGTAGCCCAATCATGCTGGTACAGAAGAGAGATGGAACCTAAAGACTCTGCATTGATTACCGGGCTTTGAATAAAATCACAGTCAGAAACCGGTACTTGGTTCCCCGAATCAACGACCTCCTTGATAAACTCATGGGGGGCAAATACTTTAGTAAGATTGATCTAAATTCTGGCTACCACTAGGTCCCGATAGAACAAACAGATGTATGGAAAACCGCCTTCAAGTCAAAGGAAGGCCTTTTTGAATGGTTGGTCATGCCCTTTGGTTTGAAAAATTCTCCAACCACTTTCATGAGGATGATGGATGATATCCTACAACCATTCACCAATACTTTTGTAGTGGTTTATCTGGATGAAATTCTCATTTACAGCAAGACTTGGGTTGAACACTTGCAGCATATTCAACAGGTTCTGCACACCCTGCGACAACACAAGCTATATGCCAACTTTGAAAAATGCTCCTTCGAAATGGACAGGATCCATTATCTAGGCTACATAATTTATCAGCATGGTGTATATGTGGATCCAACCAAGATCCAATTCATCCGTGACTGGGTAGCCCCAACCACACTCACTGAGCTTTAAAGCTTATTGGGCCTTACCAATTTCTACTGCAGGTTCATGTTGGGATTCTCCCATATTGCATGGGACCTTAGCCAAATAACTAGGGGTGGTGTAAGGAGAAATTTGTGTGGGGCCAGTCCCAACAACAAGCGTTCTATGATTTGAAGTTTCCCTTGTGCTCAGTCCCTGTAATTTCACTACTGGACCTACAGCAACCCTTTGAGATCGAGACAGATGCTTCAGACTATGCAGTGGGTGTCGTTCTCAATCAGCACGACCACCCCGTGGCCTATCATAGTGAGACACTATCAGATGTTTTCCATAAGTACCCTACTTATGAAAAAGAAATGTACTCCATTGTGCAAGCCTGACACCAGTGGAGACATTACATTCTTGGGAAGGAGACAATCATCCACACTGATCATAAGCCACTGCAGTCCATGCAGACACAAGGAAAATTGCAGAAAGATCGCCATCAAAAGTGGTCCACATACTTGCAGCAATTCCACCCCAACATCAAGTATAAAATAGGAAGCACCAATCTCATCGTTGATTTCCTCTGCAGACCGCCAGTCACAGCACTCGCCATGGTTCTAGACTCCTACGACCATGAGACCTCTGGATGGCCCCAACTCTATGAGACATACCCGGACTTCGCCACCACCTACCAATTTTGGGTGCAAATGCAGTTGTCGATAATTTCCATCTTTAGGATGGGTTGTTGTGTCATCTGGGCCATATCTATGTTCCATCAAGAGAGGGAGTGAAGTTGATCTAGGAATCCCACTACAATCGGGTGGCAGGACACTTCGGCATTGAAAAGACAGTGGCAATGCTACATAAACATTTCTATGGTCAAAACTTCGACAGGAGGTCAACAAGTATATCATGTCCTACACTGCCTGTGATATTTCTAAACTAAGAAACAGGGTCTGTACACCCCTCTTCCTACTCCTGACAGGCCATGGGAATCCATCTCAATGGACTACATGTCTGGCCTCCCATCCACTAAGTAGGGAAATGACTTTGTTTTTGTGGTTGTTGATTGTTTTTCTAAGATAGCGATTTTGGTTGCCTGCAAGAAGAAAATCACAGTAGAGGCCACTGCCAAGCTCTTCTTTGAATGAGTTTGGGTACATTTTGGAATCCCACAAACCATTGTTTTAGATCAGGACAATCGATTTCTCAACACATTTTGGTCGAGCCTCTGGTCACTGCTGGACACCAAGCTCACCAAATCCATGACCTTCCACCCCCAGACAGATGGCCAAATCAAGGTTTTCAATCAAATGATTGTGCATATCCTTTGAATGTATAATTCAAGTAACTCTCACAAATGGAATGAGAGCCTTCCCTATGTCCAACATAGCTACAATCGATCCCTGCACAACTCAACCGGCCACAGCCCCTTTCAGGTGGGGTTGGGATTCCAACCATTGGGTCCCATAGATGTTGCACTTCCCCTTGTGTTCACCTCAACCGACTCAAGTAAAGCTGACAAATCCACCCGGTTCATTGAGTGGATCCAGCACATCCACCAACAGGTTCAGGATATCCTACAGAAGTCCAATGAAAAGTACAAGCAATGCCATGATCAACATCGGGTGCCACATAAGTTTCAAGTGGGTGACAAAGTTTGGTTGCACTTTTAGAAAGAACGCCTTACAAGACCCCATCGAAAGCTTTGCCCACTCCATTATGGTTCATACACCATCACCAAGGCCGTGGGGGATATTGCTTTTGAGCTCAACATTTCTCCTTTCCTTGGCCTACACCCAGTGTTCAACGTGGATCTCCTCCGCCCTTATTTCCCACCATTATTGGACACCTCAAATGTAGCAGAGAAGCTGACACCAACAAAGCTCAACCCCAATTGCTGTCAAGCTGCTATATTAAAGATTTTTAATTAATTGAAAACATTGAATTGTTAAACCAGGGTAAGTGAACTTAGAGCTGCTACACTGTATGTGCAGGTAATATTCTAATTCCTATTTAAAGGTTATTCTGAGGAGAAAACACAAACTTACTCTTAGAAACTGAACCCTAATGATTATCTTGAAACTAATCATCTCTTGTTTGATTCATCAAATGAAAACAATTCTGAGTTTAAGTACATGTACTTCTATTTCTGATCTGATGTAATCTCCCAAGACTATATACCATTAGCTTAAACATCTAATCATCATCATATCAACCTAAACCATAAAAGAGAGATCATTTTTAAAAACCTTTTAATCTAAGCATCCAAAAACAGTTCTAAATCTAACCACAAGTAAAACAAATAAATGTCCTATTTACCCTACAGGTACTGGAAGCTTCCTTTAATCTGGCTATAAACTAACTATCCTAACAGAACAGAGTAAATCTAAACTCGCATTCCTTTTTAAATCATGATCAAATTGAAAACTAAAAATAGACTATAAGCTAACTATCCTAACAGAACAGAGTAATCTAACTATCCTAACAAAACAAAGTAAACCTAAACTCGCATTCCCTTTAAATCATGATCAAACTGAAAACTAGAAACAGAGAAAATCTAGGTTAAGCACTTGGTTCATTCTTCAAGTTCTACAGGAATAAATAACGCATTCAACATTCATCAATCTATGAGTTGATATCACACTGAATCTAACAAAGTAATTCCAAACTCAAAACTAACTTACATGCAGATTCTAAAACTGGAAAATAAACTGACTCTACTGTGGAAAAGAGACAACGAATTGAACCTGTTGGCGGGCCCAACCAAGAGGTGCAATCACCCTAAAATGAAACCAGAGCTACTCAGATCATTCCATGAAAAAATTGTTCATACTTCATGCTCCATATTTCATAAAACAACTCAAATCATTTAACAACGAATAACATAACGCATAGCAAATTTGTATTATTAGAAATCATATCACATAGCATATTGTAACCAACGTTTCTTGAGAGCGATCCCAGTTTATATAGATCCTCTCCAAAATAGTTTTAAACATAGGTGCATTAAATATCAGATCCGAAAATGACTCATAGTCAGTTAAAACGAACTTCACAGCTTCATTACACACAGTGTCAAGAAGCATGGATCATAAAGCATTCTAATAAAACGGTTCTACAATCTCGTCCTGAGTCAGCATATTGAGTTATGACTCAATCAACCATATGAATCGAACTGTCCATCCACTCTGGCCATGTCGTGCAAGTCTTTGGCATCTTCTTTGGCATCTCCACTAAGTGCGAGTTTGTACCTGGTACTAATAAGTTTTGTTTCAAAGGAACAGTACCTAACTCATGTCATGTTAGTATCAACATTAGTTTAAAATGTCAAAATACATTAAAAATAACTTGAATCATAAGAATACATTGAATAGCCCCATTTAGTTGTTAAAGGATGTCAAATGTGGCATGGTAAGGCCAGAAGGAAATGATACTAGATATGAAAATGGAGGTATATTTGACATGATATAGGCAAAATTATAGTCAAAACTGGAGACTAACATTTTCCCCCAAACTAAAGTCTTTGCCTGTCCTCAGACAACAAAAAGTCAAAACTGAGATTCATCAGAGTGTTGCAGCAGCTACAACCAACATTTGCAATTTCTCATGTTTCTTCATGCTTATGATTTCCTTCTTAAGAACTCGATTAATAATGATGTGCTTCCTGGAAATCTTCTGCAGTCTCTTGTTCCTCTGAAAAAGACCTTTATTTTTTCATTTTAATCGTTCAATATTGGACGAAAAATGAGCTTGCCTGAGTTTCATAAGTTCATTTTTTGTTTTGATGTGCTGATCCAATATGGTGTATTCATGTAACTTCTCTTTCAACTTGTGATTCCTGCATTCTAATATGGCTACCATTGGTCTCAAGGATTTACTGGAAGAAATTTCACAGTAAGATTCAAATGTTTTACCATGTCCTTGTTGTGTTTGAGGGCTAGACGCGTGAGTGAACTCATCTGGTCTTTGATCATGGGTGTCGAATGGACTAGGTTCAAGAGTAAACTCATCATATACTTTAACAGGGTTGTCAACTGGACTAAGTTCAGGAGTAAACTCCTTATACACCTGAGCAGGGGTATCCACTGACATTTGAATTGGCTTGTCCTACTCAATTTTTTGGGCACATTAGCTTGTCGATTGACTTTATGGAATTTTCGAATCATTTGGGAGAGAGTCCATGTCATTTCAGGGGACTCGGGAGCCTCCTCATGATCATCCACACTTTTTAATCTTTCCTGTGGTGGGTAACTGGGCACAGAGTTATCCATACCTGATAGTGTGCGTGTGCATTTTCTTTTGGGATTTCTCCTAGGTTTGTTAATTAACTCTTCAAGTTGTTCCACATCAATAATATTTGTAGCACTTGGAGGAGAAATCAGAATTTCAACATTTGTCTCTGTAGGAACAGTGTTTTCCACTCTGTCATGGTTAGTTTCCACACCATCGGAACCATGGACATCAAACGAATGTTCTATACCATGATTATCATCACTAGCTTCAATTGTGCAGTCTACTGTATTCTTAGGGTCATCACAGATTTTGGTCAAGGTTTTAACACCCTTTTTCTTAGAGTTCGGCTTCTTCTTTGGAGGAGCAGACTTAACATTTTTATCTCTAGATTTGTCAGAGGCTAGGGTTCTTACAATGAACATATCCCAAGTTTCTTGTTTGTGGGATAACGCAGACTTAATCAATATTTTGACAAGACCAAAATGAAATAAGCTACCTCTAAAATCTTTGGCTTTGCGGACCTGTTCTGCCATTTTCTTTAAACTCTTCAATAGAAAATAAGGTATATTCATCAAATGGTTACCTTTGAAATGTAGCAGGAGTCGAGCATGACATGGAAACACGATCGTATATCATCCTTCGCAAGTGAGGTAACGTTGGAGGATAGATAGAAACTGAGCCCATTTCAGTTCTAACCATGACCTTGATGTGCCCTATGACCATTGTAATTTTTGGTACTGTGGTTGCAGGAGCTGCATGCAGAGATTCTTGTCGACAGGTTGGCCCTTCGTCCATTTCTAACCAATGTTGGGTAATTGAATTGCTTCAGAGATGAATTTTTCTGTGACTTCAAACTCTACCTCGCCCACCTTAGCTAGTCCACCATGAAAATGCAGAGCGAACTGAAGTGTAACTAAATCATCATACCCATCAAATTTCTTGAAGAATGGCTCCCATCCAGCTTTCTTAAAAATGTGTTTGGTGGCTTCATACTCAAGAAGAGCCTCCAAGTCTGCAAAAGTCTCAGGTTCATGACGATTTTCCACCATAATTTCACTCGATATCACAGGAAAGGTCCACAGGTGAGTAGCAGAATTAGATGAGGGCAACAGAGGAATAGAGTATGATGTGTGAAGTAGTCTCGAGAGGAATCATAGAAGAATGTTTGAATTGTCATGAGGATCGATAGCATGTAAGGAAATGATGATGGTCGTACACGTTTGCAAAATATTATTACATATGAATCGTGTCGAATTCATCCAAGATAATGTAGTGCATTTCCATGATATGAAATGTCGAGACGGATTGGTTTATTAGGTACAGAGTATAGGTATAATGAAATATTATGGAGTATCGAGGAATTCCCAATTCAAATTATTAATATGTAATTTAATACATTAAACCAACATGAAACTAAGCATACCTGAATTAGATTACCTATTCCCTTGTTATGCATTTCTTACTGTAGAGATCTTTGAAGTCAAGTCTGTATCTGGAGAGCGCTACAATTGTAATTTGAATTTGTATTTCTGATGACCATTGTAGATGATGGATTCTATTCTGGCACTGACTACTACTGATGAAATAACTCGAAATCTACAGAGAAACTTGAACCAATAATAACTTGCTGAGAAAAGGACTTCCTGTTTATGAAAGCAAATTATCTGATGGTTATCCCTGAACCTGTATTTTGTTCCTTCCTGAAAGAGATCAATTAAAATTATGTCTTCAACATCTTCAAAGCTTTAACCCATGGTACAATTATTATTTGTGTGAATAAATGTTCTAGAGTCGAACACAAAAATAAATCATTGGATTACCACCCATTAATGAATGTTGTTAACCAATGCAAGATGACCCACCAATGATGTCAATGGGACTCAAGGTACCTATAATACATCCTAACAGGTACGAATAAAGGTATTGGTGTCGAGTCACCTGTAGGATATATCAACCAAGAGACATTGATGTATTCCCATGGTTGTTAGCAAGGAAATCTGCCATTGAGGCATGCAGAGTCCAGGGTACTAAGTAGACTCTAATATCTACTCCAGATAAGGTGTTCGTGTCGATGGAGTGAGACTTGTTGGAAGGTGGACCTTAACGTATTCCACATCATCCAACGCGAGTGTAGATAGAAATCTTGCAGAAATAATTTTTGGAACAGTAATCACTTACTTGTGGATTTTATGAGCCCAAGTTAGTATATGCTCGTTGCTTTCTCATGTTTTGAGAGTCTGAGAAAATGATAAAAGAAAACTCTAGGGGGGTTTCTTTCCCATCATAATTCATCAGGCCTGGTAAAGAATAATCCTATCCCTGATAAATGCCCCTTTCATACTTTAATCAGCAATTAAAAGGGAGCAAACAAGCTCAAATTTATTCATTTCAAAACAAGTCAGTGCATATTGATAAGAAAATTTCATAAAATAAATTGGTCTTACCTTCTTACCTGTTGCGAAAGAGTGATGAATTTCAATTCTGTACTTGCTTTGAAAATCCTGTAAAACTAAAGACAATATATCAACATATCCAAAAAGAAATTTTTTATATATTTTTTATTATTTGATTTTTTTATTTTCTGTTAGAATTTTATTATTTACAAAATCTTAAAACAGCATAAATGATCAAGGATTAGCAGGAGGAGAAGACTCTTCTCCTACTATCTTTATTTCTATTTGTTTGGCAATTTCTTGTAGAAAATCATCTCTTGACAAGGGTTTGTTATACACTTTTAATCGATGTCCATTTACTACAAAGGAATTCTGAGAGTCATCTATGGTCTTGATTCTGACAAATCCATTATCAAAAATAGTTTCCACTTCATAAGGTCCCAACCACCTTGTCGTAAGTTTTCCTTTGAAAGTTTTGTATTTGGAATCAAAAATAAATGCCCAATCCCCTAGTTGAAAATGCTTTTTCTTAATGTATTTATCATGCCATTTGCTACGTTGATTTTGTACAAGGATAGTTCTTTGAAGAGCATCTTGCCTAATTTCTCCCAATTCATTTAGTTGCATGACTCTCTGCTTCTGTGCCTCATCCAAATTCAACCCCAACTCTGCTGCTAGGCAGAAGGTATGAATCTGAAATTCTATGGGAAGGAGAATTTGCTTGCCAAATACCAATTCATAAGGGGTATGACCAGTGGTATTTCTCCATGTAGTCTGGTATGCCCATAAAGCCTCTGGAAGTCTATCCTCCCAATCTTTGTGATGTAAATGTATTGTCTTGGTCAGAATAGCTTCTAGAACTATATTCATGGATTCCACTTGCCATTGGCTTGTGGATGGTATGGGGAAGACTTACAGTGTTTTATCCCATATTTATCTGTGAGTTCTTTCATCAACTTAGAAGTAAATTGGGCACCTTGATCAGTAACAATCTCTCGTGGAACACTGAAGCAGGTAAAGATATCTTCATAAATAAATTCAACCACCGATTTCTTAGTTGCTTGATATAAGGATTTTTCCTCTACCCACTTGGTCACAAAATCTATACAAACCAAGATGTACTTCTTCTTCCTCGACATTGGGGAAATCAGTCCTACAAAATCAAGTGCCCATTTATCAAATGGTTCAATCATAACCTGCATTCGTAAGGGCATCTCATCTACTACGGTAGGTCTTCCCATTCTTTGACAATTATCGCAGCTTCTCACATATTTTGTTGCATCCTTAAATAGTGTCGGCCAATAGTATCTTGATTGTAAGATTTTATATGTTGTTCTCTTATCAAAGAAATTTCCTCCACATGGCCCATCATGATAGGCCTGAAGGATATCAGGAATCTTGTCTTCCCGAACACATATCCTAATAATCATATTAGGACTTGTATAGAAAAGATCACTTCCTACCCAAGAGTAGTAAGCACTTTGTTGAACAATTATTTTCTTTTGTGGTGGTGACAAATGAGCTGGCAATCTTCTTGTAGCTAAGTAATTTGTTGTATCTACAAACCAAGGGGTCTTAACAGCTATTGCAAACAGATGTTCATCAAGGAAATTATCATTCACTGGAATGTCAGTACTATCTTGAGGAATATGAGAAAGAAAATCCACAACTACATTCTCTTTCCCTGGCCGATCAACTATAGTGATGTTAAATTCTTGAAGTAGCAAAAGCCATCGTGTGATTCTTCCAGTAGTAACTGGTTTGTTCATCAAAAATCTGATATCATAATTATCTGTATGTACAAAAACCTCATATCCAGTGATGTAATGACGAAATTTGTTAATGGCATGAACTACTTCTAAAAATTCCTTCTCTGTTACAGTGTAGTTCAATTTAGGGGGAGTAAGGTTTTTTCTAGTGAAGTAAATTGCATAGTTTTGTTGGTTTTATTTTTGTCCAAGCACTCCTCCTAAAGCAGTGTCTGAGGCATCAGTTGAAATATGGAAAGGAAGAGACCAATTTGGTCCTCTTAGAATAGGTGCCATGGACAATTTTGCTTTCAAATTCTCAAAAGCATTCTGACAATTGTTATCCCAACAAAATTATGCATCTTTTGCTAACAGTTTAAACATGGGGTTGGCTATCTTTGTAAATTTTTCAATAAATCGACGATAATATCCAGCATGTCCCAAAAAACTTTGCACATCTTTTTGGGTTTTTGGAGAGGAAAGATTAACTATCACTTCAATTTTGGCTAGATCAACTTTAATTCCTTTTGCAGACAAATGATGACCCAACACTATTCCCTCAGTTAATAGCATTTTACATTTTTCATGACTAAGGGATAAATTTGATTCCTGATAGCGAATCAAGACTTTCTCAAGATTACTTAAGGCTTCTTCAAAATTATTACCATAAACAGTAAAATCGTCCATGTATACTTCCACACAATCATGAATTAAGTCAACAAATATCCCAAGGACTGCTCTTTGAAATGTAGCAAGAGCATTACATAGTCCAAAAGGTAGCACTTTATAAGCATAAGTGCCCCAAGGACATGTAAATGTTGTTTTGTCTTGGTCTTCAGGAGCAATTTGAATCTGATTGTATCCACTATATCCATTGAGAAAGGAAAAGTATCTTTTTCCAGCCAAGGTATCCAAAACCTGATCTATAAAGGGCAAGGGAAAGTAGTCCTTCAGGGTTTCATTGTCCAACTCCCTAAAGTCTACACACATTCTCCATTTCCCTGTCATTTTCTTAGGTACCACAACAAGAGGTGAAACCCACTTGCTGTCAGAAATTGGATAAATGAATCCAACGTTTAATAATTTCTGTAATTCTTCTTTCACAAAATCTTTTAGGATTGGATTCATACGCCTTTTTAGTTTTCTTACTAGGGTTATCCCTGGTTGGATATAGATGTGGTGAATGCAGGTGTCAGGATGCACTGCTCTCATATCAGTGTATTCCCATGCAAATGCCCCTGACTGTTCTTTTAGAAGATTTGTTAACTGTTCCTGTTGGCTGAGACTTAATTCAGAGTTGATGTATAGACATTTGCCTGGGCTAAGTTCTACTGGAATGGTATATGACCCTGGATGCTCATCAATGGTGAAAACCATAGATGGTGAAAACGAGGAAAATAACTCACTTCGTTCTTGAAATTCCTCTCTGAAAATTTGATCGTATTGAAAATATGTTTGTGGGAACTCAACATTTTCTGTCACAGAAATAAATTGACTTAAAATATCATCCTCTGTAGGTTCTTGTAGTGCGTGAAACTCATCAACAAAGAATAAAGATTCTCCCTCATCATTCTCATGATAGGGGCATTTTAGGCACCATTGTTCTTCTGTAATCGGTTGAGAAGGGTGGAAAAAGAGTAAGTTTCTGTGAAGAAATTCCATTTGAGATTAACATATCCCCACCACGACATCCTATGAAAGCATTGGCCATGGCCAACCAAGGTCTCCCTAGAATGATTGGATGGCCTTTCGTGGGGTCCTTTGAATGAATAATCATGAAGTCAACAGGATATTCCCATGAAGCTAATGTAACAAGGATGTCATCAAGGACTCCAATAGGTTTTATAGTTGTTCTGTCAGCAAGTTCAAGAACTGTAGGGGTGGGGCGAAGGAATTGAATTAGTTGCAACAGTTCAACTGTATTGATAGTCATTATATTAATGGTTTCACCTAGATCGACTAAAGTATTACCAATAGAAACATTGTTGATAGTCACTAAAACTATTGGGTTCCCTGGGTTGGCATACTTCACAATTCTGGGCATTTCAGAAATACAATTCAAGGACTGGCCTACTAGGTGTATCGTGGGTGGATCTTTATGTTTCCGACCTGGTTTCTTAATGCAGAGTTCTCTGATGGTTTTGGCATAGATGGGAACATCTCTGATCGCTTGTAACAATGGAATCTTAACACAGACATTTCTTAGTTCATTCATGATGTCAAACTCAGATTGAACAATTGGTTTTTCAATTAGAAGCCTTTCAGGAAAAGGAGGTGTTTGGGGAACCTGAGTTTGTATGTTACGCTATGATTCAGATACTTTATGCTTTGGAATGATAACATCTTTCAAAGACTCCCCATTTGATAAATAATCTATAGGTTCTTCCTCATGTTCTTGGATAATTACCTTTGGTGTTGTTCTTGTTACAGGCTGAGTTTTATTTAAAGTTTTTCCAGATCTCAGTTGTATTTCTTGTATGGAAATGGGGTTTATGGTGTAAGCTAGGTAATTTTGAAAATCAACATTATGGAGTGGCAGAGGTGGTCTGTGGTTAGGATTTGGAATGGGTTGAGCAGGCAAAATGGTGGGGCGAGGTGGATTCTAAGGCTGCTGAGGATTTTTTTGAATGGGTGGTAAAGGAGGTGGAGTAAAACCAGGAAATAACGGATGTATGTTTGGAGGATATTGAGTACATGGATTCTGGGGAATTGGTACCGCATGCTACTGTTGGTTATTTCCAAAATTCGAGTCTCTCCATCCCTGGTACCAAGGTTGAGAAGGGACATTTTACGGAGGCCAATTTGGCTAGTTCCATGGATGTTGTTGTTGTTGAGAGAAGGGTGGATAGTAGCTGGAAGGTTGTGGGGATGGTTCTTGATACATATTTGAGTTCCTAGGTTGCCAAGGCCTCTTAGGTGTAGATGGAGTCCATGGAGCTTCATCTCCCTTGAATATGGCTTGCAATCCTGGTAAGGATGGGAAATCTCTTGTTTTATGATTTTCAGTACATATTGCACATACAGAAACATTGTCCAAAGGACATTCTCGTAAAGGATGCCTTTTTCTACATTTTGGGCAGAATATGCTTAATACAGGGTTTTCCTCTTCTTTCTTTCTCTTAATCTTTAGAGTGTCTAATTGAGAGGCAATTGTTCCTAAAATGTTTGTTTTAAAATTTTCCAAAAGGTTTCCCAATTCAATTCTAGTAACTCCACCAGATGTGGGTACTTTAGTGTTTTTGTTGACAGGTTCTCTCACACTTTTGCAGTTTTCCCCCTACTTCTTGAGTAAGTTCTACATAGTTCATTGATTTCTTCAAAGTCTTTTTGATAAATGTCTCCTAAAGCCATTAAATTGAGAGTGTCAATATATTCATCTGAAACCCCTTTTAAGAAAAGAGTCTTGATTGCTTCATCTTGGAGATCATTATATTTAGATTTTTGAAGGGTATATGTAAATCTTTCTAAGAAATCCTCAAGGCTCTCTTCATCTTGTTGTTTCATTTTAAAAATATCATTTCAAGAATCCTTGGGTCTACAATAGTCCTAGTACTTCTTTAAAAAAATTTCCTTCATATCTTCCCAAGATCTAATGTTGTACTCTCCTAAACTCATGAACCAACGTAATGCAGAATATTTTAGGGTAGCAGGAAACAACTTCAGCTTATGTGCATCCTGGAGATAGTTATAACTCCTACACAGGATGTCAAACTCAAAAAGAAAGACATTTGGGTCTTCACTACTTTTCCCATAAAAGGTTGGTAGTGCCAAAGGTGGGATACTTTTCATATTGACATTCTGGACCAAATCCAAAATAGGAAACCCAAAGGTGGTTTCTCGTCTTAGCTCAGTCTCTACTTGTTCTTCTTCTTCATTTTCAACATGAATTTCTCCTCGTTCTCTTCTATCCAATTCTCTCCCTCTTTCTGCCATGTTAAAAGGATTACCAAAAATTGTATATGTAATCTGATCTTTCTTTGGTGAGGGTGTGAAATCCCACCTCTCTGGATTCTTTTTGACAAAATTGTTATCTCCTATTGATTCTTTTGAGGATCCTATTACCTTTGATTCAATAGTTGTAGTTTTTATTTTTGAAACTAGAGTGTCAGGGATCCTAAGAATAGCTTGCACTTCTTCTGGATTAACTGTGTCAACCAAGTTTGGATCACCAGGAATTTGAATTTGTTGGTATGTGGTGTTTCCTGGTTCTATGTTTTGCTCTATGGTTTCCTCAGCCAGAGTTCCAGACTCAGTTTCTATTGCTTTTTGGGTGGAGGTTTCTTCTTTTTGTTGTTTTTTGTTTCCCCTAAATCTACCTCTATGATCTCTATTTCTCATGAAAACATACTAGATGAAAAAAAAACTAAGATTGAGTTTCAGAGGAACCTGTGATAACAGATATGTCGGTTCTCACCCTTCGTTTCACAGCTCCTCTTTCATCAACCTGCTAACATACCACACCAAACCAAATACATTTTAAGAAAATAACCAAAACAATTATCTAACTTACCTTCTAAACAGCTCCCCGATAACGGTGCCAAAAATGCCAGGCTGCTATATTAAAGATTTTTAATTACCTGAAAACACTGAATTGTTAAACCAGGGTAAGTGAACTTAGAGCTGCTACACTGTATGTGCTGGTAAGATTCTAATTCCCATTTAAAGGTTATTCTGAGGAGAAAACACAAACTTACTCTTAGAAACTGAACCCTAATGATTATCTTGAAACTAATCATCTCTTGTTTAATTCATCAAATGAAAATAGTTCTAAGTTTAAGTACAGGTACTTCTATTTCTGATCTGATGTAATCTCCCAAGACTATCTACCATTAGCTTAAACATCTAATCATCATCATATCTACCTAAACCATAAAAGAGAGATCATTTTTAAAAACCTTTTAATCTAAGCATCCAAAAACAATTCTAAATCTAACCACAAGTAAAACAAATAAATGTCGTATTTACCCTACAGGTACTGGAAGCTTCCTTTAATCCAGCTATAAACTAACTATCCTAACAGAACAGAGTAAATCTAAACTCGCATTCCTTTTTAAATCATGATCAAATTGAAAACTAAAAACAGACTATAAGCTAACTATCCTAACAGAACAGAGTAAGCTAACTATCTTAACAGAACAAAGTAAACCTAAACTCGCATTCCCTTTAAATCACAATCAAACTGAAAACTAGAAACAGAGCAAATCTAGGTTAAGCACTTGGTTCATTCTTCAAGTTCTACAGTAATAAATAACGCATTCAACATTCATCAATCTATGAGTTGATATCACACTGAATCTAACAAAGTAATTCCAAACTCAAAACTAACTTACATGCAGTTTCTAAAACTAGAAAATAAACTACCTCTACTGTGGAAAAGAGATAGTGAATTGAACCTGTTGGCGGGCCCAACCAAGAGGTGAAATCACCCTAAAATGAATCTAGAGCTACTCAGATCATTCCATGCAAAAGTTGTTCATACTTCACGCTCCGTATTTCATAAAACAACTCAAATCATTTAACAACGAATAACATAATGCATAGAAAATTTGTATTATCAGAAATCGTATCACATAGCATATTGTAACCAACGTTTCTTGAGAGTGATCCCAGTTTATATAAATCCTCTCCAAAATAGTTTTAAACATAGGTGCATTAATCTAAATGGATCTCAGATCCGAAAATGACTCATAGTCAGTTAAAACGAACTTCACAGCTTCATGACACGTAGTGTCAAGAAGCGTGGATCATAAAGCATTCTAATAAAACGGTTCTACAATCTCGTCCTAAGTCATCATATTGAGTTATGACTCAATCAAACATATGAATCGGACTATCAATCCACTCTGTCCATGTCGTGCAAGTCTTCGGCATCTTCTTTGGCATCTCCACTAAGTGCGAGCCGGTACCTGGTACTGATAAGTTCTATTTCAAAGGAACAGTACCTAACTCATGTCACGTTAGTATCAACATTAGTTTAAAATATCAAAATACATTAAAAATAAATTGAATCATAAGAATACCTTGAATATCCCTATTTAGTTGTAAAAGGATATCAAATGTGTCATGGTAAGGCCAAAAGGAAATGATACTAGATATGAAAATGGAGGTATATTTGACATGATATAGGCAAAAATATAGTCAAAACTGGAGACTAACAACTACATACAACAGGAATCTAGTGATTCGATTTTGAACACATAGATCAAGGGCACATGACAGCAAAGGATCCAACTTTATCGAGTTGTCAAAGCAGGGTAGCTCCTGCACCAATGCAAGTGGCTCACCCAAGGCCAAATTCAGTAGACATTTCCTCATCTGATGGGGGAACTAAACGCAATGGATACCATTGCTTCCAAAGGAGGGAGGATTAATCTAGGTGGCTATCAGTGTCCACCCACCTTTTCCAACTGGCTCAAAAACGTTTTTTGACAATTTTGGCAATTTACTATTTTTAGCAGTTTTAACTTCTAAGGCCATTTTGAGGGCCTAAATGAAGGTTTTTCAAGATCGTGATTCTCAATGATATTCAAAGGTATGATTTATCCCCCAAAATGAATCTCCTCAATGATACCTTTCCAACAGGCTATCATACGCCTAAAACGAAGATCATATGCAAAAGTTACGACCCCAGGAAGTTGATGTACTAACTTACCCAAATGGGGCCCACATGACTTTTGGCGCTTCATCTCCTAGGGTTAGGTTTTTGGATGTCTAGGGTTTTTGGCATTCCTGTTTATTGTAAAAAGGCCTTTAGAGTCTCTTTGTAATCATATTCTTGCGAATGAGCAGAGTCGTCACATCTCTTCTCAAAGATAAGCTGACACCATTCCAGCAAGCTTGTTTCCGCTACATTTTACAGTTTGAGCTTATTTCATTATTGAATAGAAAACCAGTTTTACTGAATATCTATTATTTTACGTTAAGCACCTATTAATAATCTGTATTCATTTTGTTTTTCTCATAAAATATGGATCAGTGGTATCAGAGCGGTTTGCTCCTTGTCGTCTTAATGCATGTCCCCAACGAGTTCGAAGTACAAAGAGTTGGGTCTCGATCTTGTTTCTCTTGAGGACAAAAGCTCTCGCACACCCAAGTGACCTCTCATGGTAGGAGAAAAGAAAGATGACGGGATAAGAGATCCTTTCAAACTGTTGATTGAGGAATCCCTCACACAACAAAGGAACGTGATGATGAATAGTTTCGCGCAAATCCTTCGATGACTCCCAACATGCGACGCATCTTCTTCGAGCGGAGGCGCCACCCCCTTCAAGGTACAAATAAAATTTGATATTCCTATATTTGAAGGTCATATATTCGCGGATTCTATAGACAAGTGGTTGAATCTACTAGAAGGGTATTTTTCTATCCATAACTTTTCAAATAGAGAAAATATTATTTTTGCACTCCTCAAAGTCGTTCCCCATGTCAAAGATTGGTGGGAAACTTTCTGTGAGAAAAAGGAAACAGAGGAACCCTCATTATTTACAGTCACGACTTGGATTCCTTTAGGGATGCTATTAAGGAACAATACTACCTTGTTGGAATTTATGACGACTTGTATACCAAATGGACCACACTGCGGCAAGAAAGAGACCAAGAAGTGCTAGATTTCATGAATATATTTCATACCTTGTGCACCAAGCTAGGTATCAAAGATTCAGAGTGACATCTGGTGCTCAAGTATCGAGGTGCTTTTTATAAATACATCCATAATGAAATGGAATTTTTGGACATCTCATCCTTAGGTGCGGCGTACTAATATGTCATCAAAATCGAGCAGAAGCTCAAACAGAAAACGCAACAATTTGGGCCTGGGAACCCCGCACAACAAAATCCAGGAAAGGGAAGCCCCAAACCATAGAAAAAAGGACAAAGAAAATATGGATAGTATCAGGACAACCAGTCCAAGCCGCAAGCAAAGAAGGACACCGGAAAGACAAAGAAAGATACCAGGAAGTGGTGTGACTTCCATAAGATCCCTTGGCATAACACTGTTGACTGTCACTCAAAGTAGTCACTGGTGGCTGAAGTGAAAGCCTCTAACTCAGATGCAGGTTCATACTTTGAAATAGAACAAGAAAGCGGAAGAAAAATCATTGATGTGGAACCCAGTTCCACCATTTATACCACCAAGCTCCAGCCTAGTGAACCATATGAGCTAGAAGAAGGAGAATGCCTCTTCCATTCACAAATGTGGGTAAAAGGCACCTTGTTGCACTTCATCATGGATGGTGGTAGCTAGAATAACCTCATCTCAGTAAATTTCATCAAGCGTCTAACCCTGCCGACAACACCATGCCCACAACCCTACACCATTGGATGGCTCCACCAAGGAAGTGATCTCCGCATCAGCAAACAGTGTTGACTGTCGTACAACATCAAGCACTTCAAAGACAAGGTATTGTGTGATGTTGCTCCTCTTGAAGTTTGTGATGTTCTTTTGGGCCAACCTTATTTATAAAAAATTCATGTTGTATATGAGTCTGGGCCTCGTAGTGTTATTATTACTTTGAACAGGAAATTGTACAGGATACCCGAGGCAGTCCCACCTAGTGCTATTTCCTTAATATTTTCTAAGCAATGCAGGAAGGCCATCTCTTAGACAGGGAAGATTTTCTTCTTCATGATTCGCTCTCAAAATAAGCGAAAGATCACGACCACCTCCAGGGTCTCCATGGTTGACCTCTCCACACAGTAGAAGCAAGTAGATAAGGTCGTGGAAGAATACTCAGATATCTTCTCCTCATCTACCAGGGTACCTCTGCACTTCCAGGTCAAACACCCCATCAATCTGACCCCTGGTGCACCATTTCCCAATGGGCCAGTCTATCACTAGTCTCTATTAGAGAATGAGGAGATCAAGCGACAGATCTAAGAAATGCTCCACAAGGGGCACATCCATCCCATCTCATCACCTTGCGGGAGCCTAATCGGGCTAGTACAAAAGAAATATGGAACCTTGCGACTCTGCATTGATTACTAAGCTCTGAATAGAATAACAGTTAGAAACTGGTACCTGATTACCTGAATTGATGACCTCCTTGATCAACTCACATGGGCCAAATACTTCAGTAAGATTGATCTAAAGTCTGGCTACCACTAGGTCCCGATAGAACAGACAGAAGTATGGAAAACCGCCTTCAAGTCAAAGGAAGGCCTTTTTGAATGGTTTTTCATGCCCTATGGTTTGAAAAATGCTCCAACCACTTTCATGAGGATGATGGATGATATCCTGGGACCATTCACCAATACTTTTGTAGTGGTGTATCTGGATGACATTCTCATTTACAACAAGACTTGGGTCGAACACTTGCAGCATATTCAACAGGTTCTGCACACCCTATGGCAGCACAAGGTATATTCCAACTTGGAAAAATGCTCCTTCGGCATGGATAGGATCCATTACATGGGCTACATAATTGATCAGCATGGTGTACATGTGGATCCATCCAAGATCCTAGTCATCCGTGACAGGCCAACCCCAACCACACTCACTGAGCTTCGGAGCTTCTTGGGCCTTGCCACTTTACACTGCAGGCTCATGTTGGGATTCTCCCATATTGCATGGGCCCTTAGCTAAATAACCAGTGGTGGTGGTAAGGAAAAATTTGCATGGGGCCAATCCTAACAACACGCGTTCGACGATTTTAAGTAGTGCTTATGCTCAACCCCAGTACTTTCACTACCAGACCTGCAGTAGCCCTTTGAGATCGAGACAGATGCTTCAAACTATGTGGTGAGCATCATTCTCACTCAGCACGACCACCCCGTGGCCTATCATAGTGAGACACTATCAGATGTTTTCTGTAAGTACCCTACTTACGACAAAGAAATGTACTCCATTGTGCAAGCCTGTCATCAGTGGAGACTTTACATTCTTGGGAAGGAGACAATAATCTACACTGATCATAAGCCACTGTAGTCCATGCAGACACAAGGAAAATTGCAAAATGATTTCCATCAAAAGTGGTCCACATACTTGTAGCAATTCCACCTCAACATCAAGTATAAAACAGGAAGCATCAATCACGTCATTGATTGCCTCAATAGACCGCCAGTCATGGCACTCACCATGGTGCTAGACTCCTGCGGCCATGAGACCTCTGGATGGCCTCAACTCTATGAGACAGACCCGGACTTCACCACCACCTACCAAATGTTGGGTGCAAATGCAATTGTCGATAATTTCCATCTTCAGGATGGGTTGTTGTTTCATTTGGGCCATATCTATGTTCCATCAAATGTGCGAGCGAAGATGATCTGGGAAGCCCACTACAGTCAGGTGGTAGGAGACTTTAGCGTCGAAAAATTTAGTGGAAGTGCTACAGAAACATTTCTATTGCTCGAAACTTCGACAGGAGGTCAGTAAGTATATCAGGTCCTGCACTGCCTGTGTTATTGCCAAACCGACAACTAAGAAACAGGGCCTATACACCCATCTTCCTACTCTTGACAGGCCATGGGAATCCATCTCAATGGACTACATGTCAGGCCTCTCCTCCACCAAGCAGGGAAATGACTATGTTTTGTGGTTTTTGATCGCTTTTCTAAGATGGTGATTATGGTTTCCTGGAAGAAGAACATCACAGTAGAGGCCACTACCAAGATCTTCTTTGAATGAGTCTGGGTACATTTTGGATTCCCACAAACCATTGTCTCAGATCGAGACAGTTGATTTCTCAGCACATTCTGGTCGAGCCTCTGGTCACTGCTGGACACCAAGCTTACCAAATCCACGGCCTTCCACCCCCTAACAGATGGCCAAACCGAGGTTGTCAATCGAATGATTGTGCATATCCTTCTCATGTATAATTCAAAGCACCCTCGCACATGGGATGAGAGCCTTCCCTATTTCCAACATAGCTACAACCAATCCCTGCACATCTCCATCGGCCACAACCCCTTTTAGGTGGGGTTGAGATTCCAACCATTGGGTACATAGATGTTGCACTTCCCCTTGTGGTCACCTCGATCGACTCATCTCCTGCTACAACTGAAGCTGACAAAGCCACCTGATTCATTGAGTGGATCCAACACATCCACCAATAGTTTCAAGATATCCTACAGAAGTCCAATGACAAGTACAAGAAGCGCCATGATCAACATCGTGTGCCACATAAAGTTTAGGTGGGCGACAATGTTTGGTTGTACTTGCAGAAAGAACGCCTTCCAGGACCCCATCAGAATATTTTCCCACTCCTTTATGGGTCGTACACCATCACCAAGGCCATGGGGGATAATTATTTTAATCTTAACATTCCTCCTTTCCTTGGCCTACACCCAGTGTCAACGTGGATCTCCTATGCCCTTATTTCCCACCATTATTGGCAACTCAGACGTAGAAGAGTAGTTGACACCAACAGAAATCAACCCCAACTGCATACAACAGGCATCCAATGATCATATTTTGGACACACAGATCAAGGGCACTCGATAGCAAAGGATCCATCTTTATCGAGTCGGCAAAGAAGGGCATCTCCTGCACCAAGGCAAGTGGCTCACCCGAGGCCAAATTCAATAGAAATTTCCTCATCTGATGGGGGAACTCAACGCAATGGAGAACATTTCTTCCTAAGGAGGGAGGATTGATCCATATGGATATCGGTAGCCACCCACCTCTTCCAACTGGCACAAAACAATTTTTTGACAATTTTGGCAATTTACTATTTTTAGTAGTTTTAACTTCCGAGGCCTTTTTGAAGGCCTAAATGAAGGTTTTTCAGGATAGAGATTCTCAATGATAATTGAAGGAATTATTGATCCAAAAAAATTAATCTCCTCAACGATACCTTTCCAATGGGCTATGATATGCCTAAAACGGAGATCGTATGCAAAAGTTATGACCCCGAGAAGTTGATGTACTAACTTACCCAAACGGGGCCCACCTGACTTTTGGCGCTTCATCTCCTAGGGTTAGGTTTTTGGATGTCTAGGGTTTTTGGCATTCCTATTTATTTTAAAAATGCCTTCAGAGACTCATTGTGATAATGATCTTGCAAATGAGAGCATCCATCACATCTCTTCTCAGAGGTAAGCTGCCACCATTCCAGCAAGCTTGCTTCCGCTGCATTTTACAGTTTCAGCTTATTTCCTTATTGAATAGAAAACCAGTTTTACTGAATCTATGTTATTTTGTGTTAAGCACCTATTAATAATCTGTAGTCATTTCATTCTTCTCATAAAATCCAGATCAATGGTGGATGAGATTGAAGGGGGGTGAATGGAGGTCGCAGGTTTATATGTGAGAGTGGGAGAGGGGCGAATGGAGGTCGTGAGTTTGGAGGATGCGAGGAAAATGAAAGCTATGGTAACAACTGAAACAATGAAAACTTAATACAATAGTAAATGTATTTAATAACATATAATATTCTTTGTTCGATGATAAATTTTAGTGTACAAAATGTGTATATATACACATAATTGGAAAAGTCATGTCTCTTTATGCAAAAGATCTCGACGTTACATTTTAATTAATTTTAAGTGCAATACATAAAAAATATATATTACACACACCTCTCAAATATTCATTGTATTAATTTCATCATTCACAATATAATATATACAAAATATTTTAGGTATTCCACAACTACCAAAACCCTAATCCCTTAATCTGGGATTAATTTAGAAAACTGCTAAAAATAGCAAAAATGCTAAAATAGCAAAAACCTCCAAAAAAAAAAATGGGGTGCCATTGGATTGCCCCTTCGAATTTAAGAAACTGACTTGAGGTTACACCTGACAATAGGTGATGGAAATCCCAAGGAATGGGCGGAAGAAGAGACAAAACATGGAAAACATCATGTAGATTAGAGAGCACAAAATCGAGGGAGAGTGGTTAGTAGCAAAGGAGAAGACAAGGAAGTGCGAGAGAATGCGCAGGGAGACTTTAGAGACTAAGAAGATAACCAACACGCAGGAACCCAACAAATGGATTCTCATAGACGTTAATTGTGATGGAGTGATTTATAGACTCATAAATAGATGGTGTGGTGAGTGAAGAGGATCATGTGCACAACTCTTTGAGGTAAAGAAGTTGGGGAGTTTTCTTTGAGGAAAATAGGAAAATTTCCCAGGAAATTAATGGTCACCCTGGAGCATAGAATACCCATATCTAGAATATATCAAAAGAGGACTGTGACTTGGTACTGACTTGAAAAAAATGACACTGCTAAGGGGAGGTCACCAAGGGACTATGTAGTAGAGACGGGACTCCCTTGTGTAGAGGAAATCTAGTTCGAAAGGTACTTTATAAACTCATGGAGGTCCTGAGCTCAGTGTGAAGAGGGAAAATTCTGTTGTTACTAGTGGAGTGAAGGAGAGTAACCTTCCTGAACCATTTTTTCAATTTGGCAGTTAGATGAATTAGTCCCCTAGTGGTATCATGGCTTGGCATGGGGGTGGCATGTTGTAGAAAGATCTTGTGTAGAATCGTCTACAATCAGGTGAAAGGATTTTCCCCTCAATCAGTTGGTTGGTTAAACCCTTCACTGAACAGGTAAGTGTTTTAGCTTGATATATCTAATGTATGTTGATGATGATAATAACATATTTATTGTTTATATGATAGATGTGATTAAATGAAATAATAGTTGAATTCCTGAGTAAAATGGATTATGTATGATTGTTTTCACTATCAAACAAGTTAAATATGAATGATTAAGGGAGTGGTGTTAATATCAGGCATAACCCTATGAAACTGCAAGTCTTTGAATGGAAATATTGCATGATATAAATATTCCTTGGAAGAATGGTAGAAAAGTGTCGATGACCTTCTAGTGAGTTCTTATGTAAGTTTAGGAACCCCCTTTTCCCTGGTAAGCCCTATTTTGAAATGGTAATCTTGTGGGATGCAAAATCTTCCACCGAGTTGAAGCAAGTATGCCTCAATCAGACACAGAGTGAAGGTGAGGACTGAACAAAGTCTGGTAAAACCTTAGCTAATGAGTTTGAAGAGACCTTGAACATTTAATTCCTAAATCAGACTATCACTCTGAATAAAACCCATGTTTTGAGTCGGGAGGATTTACATCCATTGATTCGACGTAGCAACAAGATCATGATTGTTGGTCTGAAGATGAGGCCATCAGAGTGTCCAAGTGCAAGGTTACAATGGGATTTTGATTGGGGAGACTTCGAATAAAAAAGGTTCATTGATCTATCAGAGGTTTAGATGGTGAAATCATGATCGTTGATGTCAAGTGTAAGAGATATAAGTCTATCGAAGGGTAGATGGTCGAAGACCTAAATGATTTTCTTGAAGAGAGTTTGACGATGATTGAGTCTGAGGACCTTGATATATTGGAAGGCATCCCGATAGATTACAATTATTGGATATTGGCAAATTCAGTGGACAGAATGCAGTGAATGCTTGTCATTGATGACAACAGTGAGGATAGCAGAATAAGAAATTTGAATGTAAAGCTCAGGAGGAACAGCATGGAAGAAGATGCCCACAAAAGCTCGAGATACAGAAGTTTGCTGAGAAGAAGGAAGATGGTGACCATTGGATCCCATACAAATTTCTCGAAAGAACGAGAGCCATCAGATCTTCAGAAGCTGCGCAGAGGTTAAACGCAGTGGTTAAGTCCTACTGTGCAGAGGTGAAATCCCGAAGGATTAGGAACCGTCCATTCGCAAGGACAGGTAGCATAAGATCGAGTGCTGTCGGAGATATGCTCATCGGCAAATCGGGAATCGGAGGTTCATGAGTCCATGAACAATGTCAATGAAAACCCCAAAATCGCGAGACGCGAAATCGCGATATAATCAGGACCGTCAGATCAAGGATGAGATCTGGACCGTTTATTAGTGTGGACGCGTGGCAGCCTGGAGGCTCCATCGGAGAATCGGCGATAGAGAGTTTGAAATATCCAAATCACTTAACACAGAAAACCCCGAAATCGCGATATGCGATTTCGCGATTTGATCGCAACCGTTAATCAAGCAGGGATCTGGACTGTTCATTTGTATGGACACGTGGCAGCCAGGAAGCCTTATCGACAATTCAGGGATCGAGACTTCATAATGCAAAGAACAATGACAACGAAAACCCCGAAATCGCGATATGCGATTTCGCGATTTGATCGCAGCCGTTAATTTAAGAAGTGATCTGGACCGTCTATTCGTCTAGATACGTGGCAGCCGTTAAAGCCAAGGTGAAATCCCAACTGAATCTGAACCGTCAGATCAACATGAGATCTAGACCGTTGATCCAATGATCCAACTCACGTCGGTAGACCACGTCACCCAGGGACACGTGGCACAATCAGAGGATGACAGGTGTCAGGTAGATCTAACACTTTAGGCTCATGCAATTCACGAATCAGAGTGACACGTGGCAGGACCTAACACGTGTCGAACCATGAGTGACGTCAGCAGAGGACAGGTGGCATCGGAGTTTCGGGGATCGGGATATGATATGTCTAGAACACAATGCATCAAGAACTCCGAAGGTGAGATCGGAAGAGCGGTTCAGCAGGAATGCCGAGACCGATCTC
>CBVK0101044770.1:0-11639 GCA_900067695.1 Picea abies | reverse complement strand
AATATTCAGGAAGTTGGTGCTTCCATCCAGTTGGTGCTGGAATATTCAGGAAGTTGGTGCTTCCATCCAGTTGGTGATGGAATATTCAGGAAGTTGGTGCTTCCATCCAGTTGGTGCTGGAATATTCAGGAAGTTGGTGCTTTCATCCAGTTGGTGTTGGAATACTCAGGGAGTTGATGCTTCCTTCTAGTGGGTGCTAGAGAAAACAAAGAGTTGGTGCTCTCAACAAGTTGTAGCTTGTAAAACAGAGGTAGCAGCCTCACATTGAGTTGGTGCTCAATTGTAAATGATGTACAGAATTGCACAAGACTGCCTATCATTTCGAAGAAGAAGAGGTTTTCTCCCTTTATGGGTTTCCTCGTGAAAATCTGTCTCTGTGTGTATTTTATGTGTGACTGATGATCTTTACTCTTACTGTCCATATGTTGTATGTTGGTAGATGACACATGAAGAAATATTAATAATTATTTTAAAAGGCATAAAATTGTTTAAGCTTATAAACAACTGATTCACCCCCCCTCTCAGTTGTTTTAGTATTTCCAACAATTGGTATCAGAGCCCCCTCTCAGTTGTTTTAGTATTTCCAACACTTTCTACGGTGGAATAGATGTTCTCATATAATCTTTCATGTATATGAAAAAAACACAAATCTGCAGATATATTAAGTCATTCTTCAAAACCATTTAAATCTTTCATAGTGGGGATGTATTCATATTACATATAATCAAATTCTCTTTGAAAGTATATGTCATCTACTATATGTGAGTTCCAGAAAATACTTATCTCCTCTTTCTGTGGTGGAATAGATGTTCTCATATAATCTTTCATGTACATGAAGAAAACACACATATGTACATATATTAATTCATTTTTCAAAAACCATTTAAATCTTTCATCTTTGGGATGTATTCATATTACATATAATCAAATGTTCTTTGAAGTATGTCTCTGTCATAATCTAAATATAAGTGAGATTATGTACGTACATAGCTTATTTGTAAATCTACTTTAATGTTGGTTTTTGTGGTTAGTAACCAATTTAGTTAAGAGTTTGACAATACCCTAGCAAGAAGGAGTTCACTTCGTTGTATGCAAAAAACACAAATGTTTATACTACGTCATTCTTAGACAAGAAGGCAAAAAATGCAATCGAAAAAAATTTAGAAACTTCTTATTTTATAATGTGGGATAGAGTTTGTTCTCAAATAATCAAATGTTTAAGTTCAAAATTAGGTCGTCATCATTATATAAACATAAGTTTGAATGTATCATTTAAGACAATGATAAGTTTATATAGGGGTTCTATATATTTCAAAATAATTGATCAAGGTGTTAAAAAGTTATTTAGACACTATTTTAGTAACCATATGAATAGGAAAAACTAAACTAAAAATTTGAGAAAACAAAAATTATAAGTTTATTCAACAAAAATAAGCTTGAACATTTTTATATAAAACCCCAACATAAAAGCAAATTAAAACTCACTAATGTGCAATAAACATACATTTATGAATCATCATGAATAGACGCATCTTTCTCAGGTATGGATGTTTCCTCCTCAATCCCAATATCCCACACTTTCTTCTCCACCTTTTGTTCAAGCACACTCTCAGATACTCTCTTATCCACATTGCCCTATATAACACATTTCAAATTTGAAAATTAAATTTAAATGATTTTAACATATTAAATTGTAGTTTTAAATTTTGAAACATGTGATGTCTATAATGTGTCAACCTATGATTCAATAAATTAAATGTTGTTTAAGACATTCTTCTTTTATATTAATAATTTAAATGTCAAATTGCAATTTTAATATATAACTAAATTTGTTTTCAACATGCAATGATATTTGTGAACTCCCCACCTTATTCAAACTCTCCCAATGAGAATTGAGACAAGCCTGCCCAAGTAGTAGGAGATGGAATAGGGATCTGAAAACAACACAACTAAGAACTAAATCTAGGATTCAATGTGTTCACATTTATACAAAATTATAAATGTCATATTGTTAATCTTATTCAAAAGATTGAAAATTGGAAAACTAAAGTGTTCATTTGTGGATATTAAAAAACACATATATGATTCAACCCATCCAAATTTAAACTTGTGGAATCAAGTTCGCTATTAGCTAGAGATTCATTTAACATATTTTCAAACTGCAATTAATGACAATAACAACTCAATTATTTCTATAGATACAATGATATATATCTAGATCTATAATTAGAAGTAAACTATCCTCAAATGCATAAAAAATTTACTAACTAAAACACATACCAATCCGTTGTTCGATTCATCATTTTGAATGACCTCCTTCCAACCATTACGAATAATTTTCCATACTTCTTAAGATCTTTTACTGACATGGTATCTAACTCCTCATTTGTTTTATAAACAAAAATGGTCCGAGAATTGACTTCCGCTCGCTGATGATTCAAACCAACATCAACACCATAAAAAATCGATTTCAAATTTTATCTAATTGCATTATTAGCCTCTTTGTCAATATCTGATGAAGCTCACAACTCTTAATGTGAAGCAAATGCCCCTGTCGGGCGAGATACTAAAGGTCGTGGAGACCTCTGCAATGTCGCATTTTGATATGTCAATTTTCGATCATATGTTTGTCATTTACCAGCTCCATAATAATCGAACGATAGACTAGTATAATCAAGGTGCATGTCCATGAAAAACTCTGCATAAAAGTGTCTATTAAAATAATATGGAACCTCATCGTTCCATGAAAATTTCTTATATGCTGCCAAAAATATGTTATATAGATGTTCTACTATGTTGGGGTGCTTAAAAAATTGTACCTTCAATATCTTTCTCTTTAACCCATCTTTGGAATTGAACATCGAAATTGTGTTTTCTTTTGAAACTTTATTTTTTACTACGTCTTATTTATCAGAGTTCATCACCTCTAACTTTCTCCGCCTCATCAAATCAATAAAATTGTCAGTGATTGGCCCCATCTTTTGATATGCATCTATTAAGTTTTTCAATGAATGCAAAACAATATGCAAGTTTTGTTTACTCTCCCGCAGGAGATCCAAGATCCTAAAATCATTTTCCAACCTGCTTTTAACACTTGAACATTGTTCAATGGACATTACTTCAGTAATCCCTTCCCATGGAAGCTCATCACCAACATCCAAAGGATAGGTGGACATAGGTGTGTAATCTTTTGTTTCTTAATAATGTCGTCTTATAAATCCACCTTCACCCTATTCACCAACATTAGAATCTTCATGACACCCACTCTCTCTTTCATTGTCTTCTCTCGTACTAAACTCATTGTCTACACACACATTGAAATTAATTACAACATTTAACTTGACATAAATATAAATACACAAAAATACAAAAAAAATAAAAAGAAAATCAAATAAAATTACCAAAAATGTTTTCTTGTCCTGATATATTCCCAACATTCTCAGTTGTAGGAGTATCAATGTGCAACCTATCTAAGAAGGATGCATCTATAACACTTGTTTGAGCACATTTTTGAATTGTTCCATTCACAGACTCATTTGATAATCTCCTCTAACGAGATTGTTGTTGGTCACTTGAAATCTCAGTCGAAGAAGAGATTCATCTTCTTCCTTCCTGGGATAACCTAGAGCATTTGCGATGAATGTTTGGAGAATTTTTTCTCGACATATCGCCTTAATATCTATCCTTTGAAAATTCATGAATATGAAATTTCATAAGTTTTAGAAACATTAAATGGAAATACTAAATTTATAACACAAGCATTTAAGAACATATATTGAAAAAACTAGAACAACTATATTTTTTACAATCATTGACAAAAACAATCACTGACAAAACATTTACTTAAAAGTAAAACAAGAAACAATATCACATGATACATGTTTTTACTATCCTCTTAGATATATGCTCAGAAAAATCTTCAAGGGATCATTTGATCAAACCCTCGGGGTAGATCTCATCATGACACATGGAACAAATTGTCAAGGAGAACTTTTAGGGTAAAATATCAATATACTAACGAACAACATACACATGCGGCACCAACAATAGAAGAGAATGACAACATACTCAAGGTGGCATTAGCAAGGAGATAAAAAGGACGACACCAACAAAAAAATGAGGAGGGCGACACCAGCAAGTAGAACCAAAATCCCCAAACAATAACCAAGAAGAGATCTCTAGCAAGATGGAAAATACCAAGAAGAGGGGTCTTAGCCACACAAATAAATAATTAAATAAGTCAAGAGAAGGGATCCAAAGTCAAGACAACTAACTTTCTTTAGGAAAAAACAAAGAATAAAACCAAAAACCCACACAACAATTAAGGGGGGCATAATTCAAGCAGGTGTGGTTTCAACACAAAGTCAACAATTAGACTCTTCCAAAGTCAAGAAGGATAAATTTCTTTAGGTAAATCATAAAACCAAAAACCCACACAACAATTAAAGGGAGCATAAGTCAAACAAGGGTGATTTCAAGACAAAGTCAACAATTAAGTTCTTCTTGAATGGAAAAATGTCCACATGATTCTCATGATATTTACTTATATTTTTTTATCATCCCAGCATACAAGGAAGATCTATAATGTGATCATTCTCTTCTTAACTACTCCTAGGTCTCATGGACCATCCGAGGAGAGAAAAGAATCACACATTATCTCAACTTGGTACTTAACAAAAAACAAAATAAACCAAAAAACCAAAAGAAGATCAATAATGTGATCATGCTCTTCTTTGGATGTTATTTAGTTTATACATTTGTTGTTCTTCAATAATGGGACAAGCTCAAATTCAAGTCCGTCCCTATACATGGACAGGTCAAAAATTGGATCTGTCATCCCATCTGATAAACATATTATACCTCTACTTGTATGTGCCCGATATGGTCTAGGTGTTCTGTCTTTGTTTTTACTCTATTATTTTTTCATCCTATTTTGTTCATAAATTATTAATTTATGGGAGATTCAGGCCTGTCCCTATACATGGACAGGGCCAAAAATTGCCCTATCCATGCCCATGGATAGGTAAAGTGGGTTTATCTATGCTTACTATTATAGATGTTGAAACCAAGGTGAATAACAATCTTGAAATGATTAGGTGGTTGTGTCAATTTCATCTCCAGGTAAAGCTCTAGAAGTTGACTAAGTAGCATCTTAGCTAATTATAATTCCACTAGGTCAAGATATAAAGACTACAACAGCACTAGTAGCAGATACAGTTCCTAAGAATTCTATATGCTTACTAACACCATAATCACATTCTTCTTTAGATAAAGGTAATCACATAACTAACACCATATGTTTACTTACAGTTGTTGGAACCATTACATGATGGGTAACTATGAAGTAAGCTCTACTTAAGCTCAATATCTACATGTTACTACTTATACCATATGTAATAACACAGAATAAACAATACTCGTAACGTAATTAACACAAAACTAATGTTCATTAAACTAATAGCAATACGGGATCACTACTACTATTCTGATCACCTATCCATCACGTAGAGCGAGTGTATTAGTACTACTTATGATAGTGATTAGTTTATTACCATTGATTTTCATTACTTGGATATGGATTAGTACAAAACTAGCTATGAGTACATCTTTCTGATATGAGTCTAATGTATCTAATTATGAACTACTGATTACACTGGTTTGAATCCCTCATTGTGTAGTAGCGAGTGATATTGCTTCCCATTAATTCCATAACATTCCATATTGTGAATCTCATCCTAGTACCAAGACAATGATAACTATAAGGAAGTAATTCCATTGAATATGAGTACTACTAACCTCTGTCTTATTTGTCCAGTTACAGTTAAAGGTTGTTGTATGACATATAACATAGGGAATAGAAACAAATGACATGATTGTTAACTACAAAGGGAAGTATATAATAAGAACTAAAGGCAATAGCTTAACCTGTAATACAAGGGGAATAGAGCCATTTCATTACTATGATATCAGTAATACAGAAACAACTTAGCTTAAGGTTCAACAAGATTATATCGTGTTACCTATTTACCATAATCAATACACATTGTGATATTAATCTTATCTCTTATTAACTACATGGGATATCACTAGAAAGAAATGGCACTAAGTATCAACACATGTATTAGACTTGTATGTGATTCCAATGCTTGTGTCATAAACTATTACCCTTATTTTCACCTATCACCATTATCGAGTAGTGTGCATATTCCCCTTATTTCCTTAATCAACACTGTGGAATAGTGATAAGTAGTATGTGTTCATTACATATAGCTTAGGTATTACTTCAATATCAGCGTGGTTATTGTATACAATAAGCATTACTTAGTGTTATATATGGTTTATATGTAAGTTCAAACTCAAAGCTATGATACTAGCTCTATGGGTATAATCAATACATATCCATATATTATGCATATTACTTAGTTGTATAAATACAATTAAATGTGTTATCTCAAAAATAGAGGCTCTATCTAAGATATTCACATACATCACATGTGTTCACTTCCAATACTATGATTCCAGTCAAAGTTGATCGACACTAATATAGAAGTAATACTAGTATTATGCATACTAGTATTACCCTTTAAGGAATACTAGTATTATGCATAGTTAATACTATTCAATGGCAATAGCTATGGAAACAAGATTCACCCTTGTCACAACAGAGCTCATATCTCTTATCCTTGTTGATGTCTTTGATTTGCCTCATATCTGCACTATCCATTTCCTTATATTCCCATATCTATGGTATGCTCATACAGTAAAGCTTTGCACAGTATGGAGCAAATAAGGCAGAGAGAATACCATGCAATTTGTAACTAGTATATGTGCCATATTAGTATAAATACAAAGGGTAATAGATCACCAAAGCTAATTTATAGAGGTCTCATAGAGGGCTTGTTGTGGTCTCATATCATATTAGCTCATTACTTCATCATATTCAACCCTATACAATTAGCTGGTATGATTACAGCAGGTTTGATTCATGTTTTTGTACACTTACTTTATCCCTATTGTTTCCATGATATTGAGTTTGTTAGACTAGTTAATACACTAATCACTATGTTGTAATTAATGGAAAACATACACTTATAGGGAAAATACATGGTATTGTAACTTAGCTTAAAGATGGTATTATAATCACGTCTATTACTAAAAGCTTAGATACGGTATATGTCATGATATATTAGTAATAACAAGTATGATAAGATGTATACCATTGCCTATATATGTAATATGGATCTATATTAACTAATGATAATGCTTCTATGATTCAGATAGTCTATGATTACCGTATGTTCACTAGTATGTACACTATAACTAGGAGTGATGTCCAGCTTAGCTCCCAGTAATACGAATGATTTGGGGAATTACAATGGAATCAGATTAGGCATAGAATAGTTAAAGCTCATAAGCTAACAGAGGCAGAGACCTATCATATTTACGTAATATAAGCACAATCATGGTCACACTGTATTAATATCAATCCTAGTTATATGAGCATAGTGACCAATACTCTTCTATATCAATTCCACATGTTATAACTATCATATATTATGGGATTCCTTATCCTTATTACTCGTATTGAATAGTGTAAATAGAGCTATTACTATAAGCAACACTATAACTATACCAGTAGCATTATTAACAAGGGTCTTACAAAGGGCATACTCTTATCCAATACAAATGGGTTTTACTTACTCTGATTAAGAGAGAGCTAAGGCAATGGAATCAACTTCATATCTTACCTGTATGAGCTATGTGAATATTACGATATAGTTAAGAGTGTAGAGTCTAAGTTTAATGTATAGGCCACTAATATCTGTATGATCTCCATGGAATACTATGGCTATTATCTATACCACCCTGTATTAGAGTATGCATATTGTTTCCCCTTGTTCATATGTTACCATATTCACCGGTAAATCTCAGACAACTCCTCAGGTCTAGTATTGCTAGTATCTATACCATATAAGCAGTATGTTCATGTTAGCTGTAATGGGATTAGTTTATGTCTATCACCTATACCTGCCAAATTGACTCTTATTATGTGTTAGATGTTACTGTGTTCACTAGAATAAAAGTCAATGGCAGTAATACTAACATAGAATTATAAATCACACTACAACTCATACTTTGAATTACAACAAGAGAGCATAGAGCTATACATGGTGTGTTTCATATTAGTTGAGATCAAGTTGTTATTACGATAGCTGACATGCTTTGATTATTATTAGTATTAGTATTGATTTTAGTTATATTACCTTTATTAGGGAAACTACATATATGGTGTGTACAGATTATTCAGATAAAGCACAGATAGCTATGGGTTTAAATAAGGACATAAAATGTGAAGCTTAAGTATATCATAGGTAAGAGATTGGTTAAGTTGAACAGGAGAACATAGCCCTTATTAACATGAACTCAATATAACAGGTATGATCGTAACTATCAGATAAACAAACAAGTGATTAGAATGATTACCAGTAATCTGTATACATTTATCGTAACTATGTATTAGTCTGTAATGGTCATAGTGTATCACATAGCCTTTATTAAGCTAAGGGACAGGGTCGAATATGGCCATGTCCATGTATAGGGACAGACCCGAGTTTGTGCATGTCCCTGTACATGGACAGGGCCTCACATATATTATTATGTGAGCTAAATGTTTAATTAACCCAAATATAAATTTTATTTGAATTCATAATTTCCCAATAAAAAACAAAAAAAAATTCAGATAAAAAATGTTATAAACCATAATTGTACATTGACTATAAACAACAGTTCCAAATTAATATAGTAACAATCTATTCTAACATTTATAAGAATTTAGTAAACATTGCACCACGAGATTGGTATCAATTTCACCATGTAATAATCTTTTACTTTTGTGTTATATTTCAACAAAGAATGACAAAATAAAAATCTGTTTTAGCATTTATCAGAATTTATTAAACATTGCACCACATAATTGATTTCAATTTCACCATGTAATAATTATTTAGTTCTATATTATATTTCCAATAACAAGAAAATAAAATCTGAAAAGCCATCCAATACAAATAATACAATCACAATATAAAATTGTAAAATTACTATATGATATTTAAATCATTATCACACAATCTCAATATTTAAATCATTATAACACAATCTCAATGTAAAAATAAAAAATATTCACTAAATATTAATCAACACAGCTTTGAGACTTGCAAATCACAACATGTCTAAGGACTTATAGTTAACCCAGGCAAACACGGTTGAAAGCTTATACACCAAAAGAAAAACCTTGTTTATTGTATAAAGTAGAAAAGGGGAAACCTAATCAGAATCATCTAAAATGAGGATGCTCGGTTGAAAAGAAAAGTAACTAAGCTATGAAGGAAAATTCATCATAAACAAAACAAATCTAGCTTTTCTTTTAATACTAAAATTGAATTATGAAGAAAATAAAAAATACTAAAATTGAATTACGAAGAACAAAAAATCAAGCCTACAATTGTTTTAACATATATATCTTGCCAAAACAGATTATGATGTGTAAGAATAACATCCTTTCAAATAAATCAGGAGTAAGGGACAAGACTAGGGTACCATTCCTATACACTATGATTCGTTATTCAGGGTTATAGTGCTCACATCATCAATGGACAAGTTATGGTAATTTATACACTTGGGGGGACAACATTCTTGACCAAATTAGATTGATATAGGTTCAATAAGTCCATGTTGTTGGTTGTATTAGCATGCACTAGGTGCATGGCTCCTTATAAGTAAATAATAGATAGCCAGTGTTCATATCTATCTCCATCTCTATCTATCAAGTTCTCTTATTAAGTCTGCTATGTCTCCACCTACATTACTTGGGATATCTAACTAGCAGAGGCTTCTTGTACAACATGTTCTGGAATTGACTGTGCAGTTGGAGGCATTTGTCAGGGGTCTCCTTTGTAATATCTATAGGCATTCCAGCAGGTTGTGTAGCTGACATTTTGAACTAGAAAAGTGGATTGCAAACATTGTGAGGGCTGATTTTCACCTTGGTTCATACATCAAGGTACATCGGGTTGCAGGATCACAAATGTTTGGAGAAGATTTGAATTTTGACAGCTAGAATGCAAAATAGGTTGATCCAATGTTTACGCAGGCTTTGGAGGTGAAAGCGCAAGGTAATAGAGTTTGTTGGATGCACAATGGAATGGTAGAATGAGGGAGGGTGTAAGCAGCATTTCTAAAACCCCAAAAATTACATATCAAACTTCTTTAACAATAAAAATGAACTATGATCAACAAACCATTTATTCTACAATTTCTCAGACACCCACCTAAAAATTAGAAGTTCATCACTAACACGTTTGAACAAAAATTGGACATTGTAATTGGATAATAATGATGAACAAAAATTAATAATTTAATAAATTGGATAATGATAATTGGATAATTGGACAAAGTTGTTGATCAGTTCTTTAAAATCTTCAAGGTATGAAGATGAAGAAACCAGATCTGTTGATGGAGTCATATTCATGGCATCTGATGCCCTTCAAAATTACATGCATAAGAGTGGAGGACTCTCAACAATAGAAAGATACAAAGGTATTACTGTAATATTTCCAAGGTTAACAGAAGTCGTAATCAACGTTGTACTAATTGTCTATTTAAGAATAGATGGCTTCTCTAGTGCCCTAATAGCCAGAAGGGAAATAAGAAAGTATCTTCTTGAGAGTAAAAAAACTGGGTTTCCCACCAATATGTTTCTTGTCAAAGATCTAGTAAATTCTAATGCCAATTACACCCATGTTTGCCAAATTTTGACCTTTGCATCATCAATTCTAAGTTTGAGGACATTGTCGTTTATTATGGGTAGTGTCATCTTAATTTTCTCTTTTAATTGGTCTCTGGTTGTTTCATTTCAAGGGGGCAATGGCCAATGGTATACATTCTATGCCTCTCTCTAAAGCTAGAGTTATGGTTATAATAGCAGGCATTGGTATTTCTTTGCTCATGGCTTTTTTGGATTTGTTGTGTCTTTCTGTTCAAGGATAAATTCGTGAGTGCGGACACAGACCAATCTCCACAGATCCACCTGGATCTGGAACAAACCGTGACAGAATACTACTCTTTTCCTAGATCTAAAGTATTGAATGGACAAGAGGAAAAGGATGGTGTACTTACTTTATGAAAGCTCTCCTTATCTCTGTTGATCCTCGCTCTGCCACAATGCTCTTGCGTCGTCCAATCACAACAACACAAACCAATCACAGCAAAGACATTAATATATTCAAAACTCTAGACTATACATGTGATCAAGGAATCATGTAATAATATGATATCATTATTATGGGAAAGAGACATATTCGTGTATTATATTAACTGAAAGGAAAAATACAACCCGAGCCTTGATGTCATAGATCCCCTTTCAACGGCTTCTAGCTTTGACACACACACATTTTCTCATCATGCATGAAGAACTTCCACTACTTGTGATAACCTTGTGGCTGTCTCTATTTGCTGCAGCAGCAATTCTCCATACAATAGTTCACCAATTCTCCAATATCTTACTCTTGCTAATTTGCCACTTAACCTTTTCCATGAATCATCTCTTCAATATATAGGAAAAGATTGTTTAGTTACTTGGA
>CBVK0101044768.1:0-10300 GCA_900067695.1 Picea abies | reverse complement strand
CCACCTGGATCTAGAACAAATCAAGACAGAACATGACTCTTTCCCTAGATTTTAACTATTGAATTAAATAGGAGTCAAGAGAAAATGGCATACCTTATGATCGCTTCCTATGGACTTTTTTGCTCCTACTTTGCTCCAGTGCTCTCGTGCCGCCAAGACCAAGACAACACAAACCAACCAAAGTGAAGAAAGAACAATCTATTCAACAGTCAATCTATGTATATGATCAAGGTATTATACAATAAAGTGGAATTATCTTTATGGGAAAGGGACATATTACTGTATCATATTAATAGAAAGTAAAGATTACAACATGAGCCTTGATGTCACAAACTTCCTTTCGATGTCCCTTGGCTTCGACACACACACTTTCTCACTTGCATGAAGAAGATCAACCACCTTTGATAAACTTGTTGGAATTTCCTAGCTGTTGTAGCATCAATCCTTCACACAATTCTTTCACTAATTCTCCAATGAATCTTGCTTAACCTTCTTTCTTGCTTTTTTCTTAACCTTTTCCATGAGAATTCACTCAATATATAGGAGAGAATGAATTAGTTACTTGGATAAGAATGATCCCAAAATATCAGGGAATCTAGTACTAGGATAACCATTCGAATGCCATCTCATCCTTCTAGAAGATTCCCTTCTAGAAGCATCGAGAATTCATCTTTTTCCTTGCTTTAGAAAGAGTTCGAACCCTAGCAGTTCAAAACAGTGCGAACTTCTCGCACCCTGGCTTAAGGCATCCTGCGAGAATAATGCATTCTCATAGGCAAATGTATTAGCAGCCTACGAACCTCCTTCAAAAATGATATTTCTGGAAAGAGAAGAAAGTAACTTTTCTCATAAGAAAGTTCTTATGAAGAGATTGAGTACACCATCATCCATACATCATCATGATGACCAAAATCATGGGTAACAGAATGCCCCCCAAAGTATGAGGTTGGAACCAGTGACAACCGATAAACTTTGTAAGCTACATGTGTGTGTCAAGAACTAGGAGCACACCTAATCGAAAACCTGCGAACAACCAAGCATCTGCAGAATATCATATATATCAATTCCGAGGTAGGAATTCCCATACTCAGATCACAGACTGATGACATTATAAACATGGGTCATGGCCACCAATCATACACTGTGGATCCATACCATCAAAAGATAGCATAGCCACCAGAATACACTGTGGATCTATGCGAGAAATTTCAAATCAAGACAACATAGCCACGAGACATACACAATGGATCTATGTGTTGCAAATTATACACACTCCATCACAACCTGGATCACAAAGATGATATCCAGGGTCTTCAATCTCATCACCCAAAGTACGAATCTAACCATGTGATTACATGTGTTGAAGTCGAACATGGTAGAAACCACTTGATTACCGGTCATTGATGAAACCGTTAACAAGTGTGAGGGAAATAACCATTGATGTCAATGACTCCCAAGGTACCATAGTACAATATATTGAGTGTTAATAAATGAGTTGAAGTCAAACATCTGATAGAATCTTTCGATCAGGGGTCAATGATGTAAACCCACTGTCGAAATCGAGGAAGCCTGCCATTGAGGCATGCAAGCTCCAAGGTACCAGATAATTTCTAAGTCTTGATTCCGGATAATGAGCTGAAGTCGACGGCACAAAACTCGTCACAGGAGGGCCTTGATGTATCCCCCATCAATAATACGAAATGAGTACCAGATTTTGAAGGTGAAACAGAGTATTTTGCAAATTGGACTGGACATAGGGAAGGCCGACACGGAGAGAATGGATAACTGTAGATGGATGACTCAATATAGGTGTCAAAAGGACTTCTCTTGAACATATGAATGACACGACCAATGATTTGGCAACATTGACTCAAAGATGACACAGGGAATGACCTTGTAGCAAATCGAATGAGAGACAAATGGATTTCCCAAACCGGCTTCAAATGATGAATAGGGGGTGTCATGTTCAAGAGCGACACTTACTTCCAATCAATACAACGATGAAAATATATCCCTTTCCCAAATTTTCCCCCACCATTTTTGGCGAGTACCTCTTTATTTTTATGCAAGCTTGAGGAGGATAACATATGCTTGTTGATATAAGCTCATCCTTCGGACGAGTCCTTTAGAGTATGTTTAACAAACCCTAAGAAGGAGTGGTTTGGTCCCATCACGGGTCTGTCAATCTTTGTTTAACGAGTCCAAAGATAGAAAACTCGAAGGTTTTTCAAGATTATAGAGTTTGGAAAAACACTTAAAATAGAACTCTCTCAGTTCCTTTTTCGTAAAATAGTCTGGACGAGACCAAAAAAGAGATAAATTATCGCTCACCAGACGCTTACTTCAAATAATTTATCGAGCGTGAAAGTAGCAAGGTCGCTCGACGATCTTTTCATGTTTAGAGAGTCTGAAAAGAGCTTAAAGAGGACTCCAGGGGGGTTCCTTTTTCATATAAACTTGTTGAGCCCGAAAAAGTGATAAAAGTATGCTCGATCACATTCTCATGTATTTTTGAGTGCAAGAACTGACAAAAATGACGCTCAAGGTTTTATGTAAAAACCATAAAAAATAATCAAAACACACGATGGAACAAGAAAAACTATGTCCATATCCCGATACTTGATCATCAAAGTCATCCCGCCTACAAGAATTACACTCAACATGACATTAGGGATTAGGGTTAATTGATAAATAATCATAAAAACCAAAACGATATAGTAAAAGTAAATAAAAGGAGTAAATACTCTTTTTTACCACATCATTTTACATTTCCACTATTGAGCTCAAATAACCCCTCTTTTATCCTCCAAGTTCGACGTTAGATTACGGGAGCTACGAGAGATCATTTAGCGAGCTGTCTGCGACAGTTAGGTAAGCTCTTCGTCCTTAACACTTTCATGGTTTAAATTTGTAATTTCATTGGTTCAATTTGTAGTTTTAAGTTGATTTTTTAAACCCTACATGCACGCTACCATTCTCGCAGGCATGTTATACGGGGCCTGCGAGTATGAGGTGTTCTCGCAGGTGAGACTTAGGCCACCTGCGAGGTTCTCGAATTGTGCACACAGGGCACCTGCGAGAACTGCAAGGCCTAATTTTTTTTTTAAATTTTTAGCCAATGAAAAAGATCCAAAGCATGAAAAAGTTATTAATCCTCTTATTGTGTTCCTTATGTAGATAATTGGCCATCACCATGGTACTTGAGTGGCGTGAAAGGGAACATGAAGAGGATAATGAAATGGCCAAAAATCATCTGCCTACCATAGCTACTTTGAGATATTGTGGGCTCTTAAAGTACTTTCGTATCTTGGGCATGAGGGCCCAAGTCAAACTATTAGAGTACCTGGTGCATATGTGGGACCCTGATCAGCAGGTGTTTCATGTGGGGTCTCACACACTATCCTTAGACATTGAGGACATTTAATTTTTGACTGGATTGTCCCGGCGCGGGTACTATGTGAGCCTAACCGGTAGTAGAGGTGGTGGTCTACATATGAGTGAGTATTGTCGTATACACTGCGTTCCTGAGGCTGAGAGAAAGAAAGGAAAAGTGGCCATTTGGAGGGTATGAGATTTGACCCTCCGCACTATCCTATTCACCATAGCTCAGATGGCCAGGAGTTCTACTCCTCACATGGCATTGAAGAGTTACTTCCAGTATTCCATCGAGTGTACTGAGCCTTGGGTGTTCAACTGGGCAGATGTTGTGCTTCGCAGTATCAAAAAACAATTAACTAAATGCAGACGCGGTAACCTGAAGCAATTCGGGTATGGATCTTTGTTGGTGTCCTTCTTCCTTGAGAGGGTTCCCATACTGAGACTACAGGTTGAGTGGAATATACCGGGTCCCAGGGATCCAAGGATGCTAAGATGGTGTCGGCTCATGGCCCGGCACGTAGCAGGACCAATCATCAAGTATGATGATACCTTCTTTGACTGGCTTCAAACCCAGATGTTGATGGTTGATGACTACGCTTATGCTGGGTTGGACTTCCGAGGAGATCCGGACTTAGCACTACCAGAGGATACTCAGTGGGGTGACCTTGGTAAGAAGTACACACATTTTTTTCTTTTTAAATGTTTTTTGAATTTTTTATCATATTCAAATGTTTTTTTTGTTTTATATATTTATCCAAAGACTAATACAAAATTTTTTGTTGATAACACATATGTTGGACCTTACAGACCTCCCGGTACTTCTCCCATCCAGCAGCGAGGAGAGGTAGTGGCAGCACCACAGTATGTTGAGGATTATCAAATAGTGGAACATAATCTTGAGGGCCTGACTGCAAACATTCCAGACATGACTCTGGAAGAGGTTCCACAACGCGATCAGTGTCATACTGTAGGGGTATCAACATCTATGAGTCAACTTCTCCGTAGGGTTTCTAGGGAAGTCATGTGTTACCGTGAACGTCATCCATGACATCACTTTGTAAAAGCTATAAGCTTCAATTTTTGACATTTTGGTTTTCAGACAAACTTTTTGTAAAAAACTCTTTTGATCGTTATATATATAGATGGCTTCTACCGATTTACTTTATATTGTGTGAATTTCGATGTGTTTGATTTATAAATGATTCAAATGTATGTCCAATACATAATTATCCAATGCATCTATTAATGTATTTAGACATCTAGGAATATGTCGATATTCAATATGATCAAAATAACGTTCCAAGAGGCGAATTCACAAATACACCCGTAACAAAGTAGGACTTCGAATAGAGTAGATATTACTTAATTGTAGTACTACAAGCTATGAGTCAAGTCGCACAACCAAATGACGAATTCCAAGCGAGATAGCATCAACCAATAATTCAATAACGGCGCTATACTCTGCAATGTTGTTGGTCGCACGGTCGAGGCACACATCTCGTAAAGATACAATTTTGTTTGTTGGGGCATAGATTGCCCACACAGCGGAAGTAAGGTTCCGAGTACTACGGCTAGCACCATCAGCGAAGCCAATATAGGGTAGCGAAGACTCCGACATCTGGAAATCAAACACAACGTCACATAAGGGCAGAGACCAGATAACGACAAAAGAAAACTATAGTATGATACATTAAAATACAAGTACTTGTGCACAAATGATTTATGCATAGTACTTCCTCAAGTACAACCCATTCCTGGGTTCACTCAAAGGGATACCATCATAATCTACCAACTCATATGCTCCTTTTTCCAAAACTCAGTGAACAATATAAGGACCTCGCCACATAGGTTCGAATTTCCCAGCTCCTAACACATCTCAATCCTATTCATAGAGAAGAACAAGATCACCTTCAGAGAAAACGCGAGGCTTGACATGCTTGTCATATTGGGCCTTGACACGTTTTTTCTGGACTTCTATTACTAGGTTGGCATCACGTCGAGTTTTATCTAATTGCATAAGATACAATAGACGTTCTTCTTCAACAGAAGTGTTGGGTAGGAGTTCAACAACTAGCTTCAGAGAGGGTATCTCGCATTCTATAGGAAGAATGGATTCCACACCATAGACTAACCGAAATGGTGTAAACCCAGTAGTGGAATTGACAGATGTCCGGTACACCCACAATGCCAAAAACAACATTGTGTGCCAACTTGTTTTATGAATTCCTATCATCTGTCAGAGCATAGTTATGAGAACTTTGTTGATCGCTTCGACTTGACCATTATCTTGTGGATAATAGGGTGTTGAGTTATCATGGCGAAGACCCAACTTTTTTGTAAGTTCAGACATCATAAAATTACTAAAGTGGCTACCGTGATCAATGACGATAGCTTGGGGAACACCAAAATGAGCTATGACGTGATTAAAAAGAAATAAGGCTACAGTCTTTCCAATATTATCAAATGTCGGCATCGCCTCAGCCCATTTCGTAAAGTAATCAATAGCTACAATGATGTAACCATGCCCCCCGACCGAGTGAGGGTGACATGTCATGAAATCGATGCCCCATTTCGCAAAAGGACCAACTAAGACCACATGATGAAGAGGAGCAGGATGTGACCAAATTTTCTGATTGTAGGTCTGGTAGGCATGGCATTTCTGAACGACAATAATGCAGTCGTGAAACAAAGAAGGCCAAAAATATCCTGCACGTAAGATCTTCTAGGCAGTAGCATACCTAGACATATGACCACCACATGCTCCAGAATGGCAGTCATTCAGAGCTTTCTCGGCTTCTTCGAACATTAGACAACGTCGAAAGACAGAGTCAATTCCCCGACGATAAAGAGTATCCCCAAGGATAATGTATTGACGAGCTTGATAGCGTATGCGATGTCGTTCAGTACTAGACAAAGCAGGCTGGAAAGTCTGGGTTTGGAGATATATAATGATATCTCCATACCAAAGATCATCAGTGCTAATAAATAAAAGAGATTCATCGGGTAATGAATCTACTGCTACATTTTCTATTGCAGAATGAGGAAAATCCCATATCAACTCAGCAAAAACTAAGGATTTCTTAGACTTGGCGCGATCGAATTCCAAATCAAACTCCTGGAGTATGACAATCCATTTGGAGTATTTGCCCCCTAGCAATTGACGTGTCAAAATATGTTGCATAGGGTTGAAATGAGAAATCACCGTAGTCTTGCGTGAGAGGATATAATGCTGGAAGCGTTGGACAGCTTGAACGACAGCAAGGCCAGTTTTTTGACATGTTGATACTTGATTTTAGTTGGTGTGAGACTTCAACTCAAGTAGTAAATAACATGTTCATCGTACACATCATCCTCTTGGATGAGAACCATGCCAATAATGTACTCTGAGGCAACAAGATAAAGGAAATAATCACGACTGCAATCGGGAGGAAAGAGAAGCGGAGCTCACATGAGGGACAACTTCAAAGCTTCAAAAGAATTGTTGGCAATGGTATCCCAGATGAACTCTGAATCTTTCTTTAGTAGCCACGTAAAACCACGAGTGATCTCGGCATAGTTAGGGATGAAACGATGAAGAAACTTTGCTTTTCCCTACAAACTTTGCAATTGGCGCAGTGTAGAGGGAGGAGGGAGATTAAGAATCGCCTCAACCTTAATAGGATCCACCCGAATCCCTTGACGTGAAACAATAAAACCTATAAGACGGCCGAATTCTACGCAAAAAATGCATTTATGAGGATTTAAATGTATATGATAGAATCGACAACGAACAAAAATGGCTCTGAGGTGGGTAGGGTGATCAACTCTGTGCATAGAATGAGTGGGTAAATCATCCAAATAGGGTTGAACGATGTGATTAATATCATGAAAATCATAAGACATAGCGCGTTGAAAAGTTGTGCCCGCATTCTTAAGTCCTAAAGGGAGTTTTCGATAGGAAAAAGTACCCCAAGGACAAATAAAAGTAGTTTTATGTTGATCCTCAGGAGCAATGTTAATTTGATTCTAGCCAGAGAAACCATCCATGAGAGAGAAGATTTCACTTCCGGTGTAGTCATCGACAATCTGATCGACGAAGGGGGTAGGAAAGTTTTCTTTGGGACAAGCTTTGTTAATATCCCTATAATCAACACATACATGAATACTGCTGCCTTTCTTATCAATCGGGACAAGATTGGAAACCCATTCTGTAAGAGCTACCAGATAAATAAAGCCGGCTTTCAGAAGTTTTTCAACTTCGAGCTTGATAGCAGCTGCTTTACATGGGTGAACTGGATGAAGGCATTGCTGGACGGCTTTAGCACCGGGGTATGTCTTTATCTCATGTACAACAATTGCAGGGTCGATACCTGGCATATCTTCATAACTCCAAGCGAATATGTCACGAAATTCTTTGAAGAGAGACATATAGGTGACTATCTCGGCAAGAGAACACAAAGCTCCAATATGGACATTTTCAACAATCCTAGGTTTAATGGATATGTCAATGGGAATCGTGGGCAAGATATTACTTAAGTTCCCTTCAGCAAACACATTGTGTGTAGTCGCGGGAACTATCAAGATGACAACAACAGTTGACAGAATTGAAATCCATTGGTAGTTCTCAAGAGTGTGTTGTTCCAGAAAGAGTATGGAACGATGATGCCCATTGTCCCAAGGGGTGTCCTCCATGAAGGACATAATCATCTCGTCAGTGGGAAAAATAACATGAAAAGGATCAGGAGACAAATCATCAAGAGAGGGGGTAGAAGGTGTTGTCGATTGAATGGCCTGATAGGCAGATTCAACCGGACTTAATGGCATTGCGTCGTCGAAATGAAGATGATTTCCAGGGTCAGGGACAATCCAAGGGTCATGTGACGCAGGAAGTTCGTGAGGCACAGTGGAGATCATGTTGATAGAAGCAAATGACGAGCGTGGAACATCGGGCAGTGGAATGGGAAAAGTACCCATTAACAAGGAGTCCTTTAAAAGGCCTACAGCGACGTTCTCATAACCTGATGGGGTTTTGGCAATAAACAACATGTTGCCAGTACGGGTATCAGAATTGAAGAAGGCAAGTTGGTCAACGGTAACAACCTTTCCTTGATGAGGGAAACGTACTACATGGAAAATTGTTGACACAATGGCATGCATGGAATTGATCCATCTACGGCCAAGTAAAAGATTATAATCAAGGGGAGCATCAAAGACTTCCACTTCGACTTGGACCATTTTACCTTCTAACGTGATGGGAAACGAAGGAAGAACACCATAGGGCTTAAAACAAAAGTCGTTGAAGGCTTTAAGAGTGTTATAGGAATCATTCAAAGGAGGAGAGCCAATGGATTTCCAACAAGCAAAATACATTACACACGTTGAGGCACCCTCATCGATAACAACTCTACAAATTTTCTTGTCAGAGACAACAACCTGTATCTGGAACGCAAGTTGAGGGGGTAACCTTGGAATGTGATATTCCAAGTCAAAGACTATTAAATTCGTATCAGTCGGGTCAATTCCACCTATATCTTTCAACAGTGCCTTCCGTTGTGCAAGACAAGACTGAAGGACTTCAAGGGATGACATCACTGAAGGTGCCTGGGCCAGATCTTCAAAAATACTGTAGTTCTGGGTCACACGAGCATGAGGATTGAAAGTCGATTTCCTAACGACACCTTTTGGGGGTGGTTGCAGAACTATATCAAGGCTCGGTCATTCGATATGAAGAGGACCATTAGTAGGTGGAGTCATGGGAGAGGGTTGTACCAAAGCAGGAGGTAAATTGTCAACCTTCTCCTTAGATGGAGTATAATCTTTGGCTCTAGTCGTGAGTGCAACGTTGTTTTTCTTAGAATCACCAGTACACATCAAAACATATGATGTCGTAGAAGAGGAGGGTTGGTCTTGAATGACCAACTGAGCCTATTGTTGAGATGGGAAGGGTTGGGACAAGACAACCAGTGTAGAAGGCTTTGGAGCTCCTTGAAGGAACTTAGTGACCTCGACACGTTGTGGACAATCCTTGTGTAGTGATCGTCACCACAGATAAGGCAAGGGTATCATGGTTTGTGCTTATCCCGATCTTCAAAATGAGTGGTTTTAGTTTTCTCTGCTTGATTATTATTTTTTCCCTCCTTATTCTTTCCTCTCCCCTTTTTAGATTTGTTTTTACCGACTGGGGTAGATTGAACAGTGTTTACCTCAGAAGTTTTGCCGGTGAGAGTGGCAGGAGACAGACCATTTTGAACATTAGAAGAAGAAGATTTAGGGTTTGTGCTTGATACAGAATGTGAGTGGGCTTGGGCAGTACCAATCACACCGTCATCAGCATGCGAGGTAGCTAGAGCAGTTGAAGTGCTAGAAGTATTAGATCCACCTAGATCTAGAACAAAGCAAGACAGAACATGATTCTTTCCCTAGATTTTAACTATTGAATTAAATAGGAGGCAAGAGCAAATGGAATACCTTATGATCGCTTCCTATGGTCTTTGTTGCTCCCGCTTAGCTCCAGTGCTCTCGTGCCGCCAAGACCAAGACAACACAAACCAACCAAAGTGAAGAAAGCACAATCTATTCAACAGTCAATCTATGTATATGATCAAGGAATTATACAATAAAGTGGAATTATCTTTATGGGAAAGAGACATATTACTTTATCATATTAATGGAAAGTAAAGATTACAACCTGAGCCTTGATGTCGCAAAATTCATTTCGATGGCCCTTGGCTTCGACACACACACTTGCTCACTTGCATGAAGAAGATCAATCACCTTTGATAAACTTGTTGGAGTTTCCTAGCTGCTGTAGCATCAATCCTTCACACAATTCTTTCACTAATTCTCCAATGAATCTTGCTTAACCTTCTTGCTTGATTTTTGCTTAACCTTTTCCATGAGAATTCACTCAATATATAGGAGATAATGAATTAGTTACTTGGAT
>CBVK0101044761.1:0-13259 GCA_900067695.1 Picea abies | reverse complement strand
TACCACCCCTTCTGGCTTTGTTTTGACACAGTTGACATCTCTTTACCACTCAATGGGGTTACTCAAGGTATCTTTATGTTTCAAGTTATTTTTATGTATTTTGATACTTTAAATTAATAGAGAAACTAGTGTGGCTTGAGTTAGGTACTATTTCTATTTTAAAACAGGATTGCCAGTACCAGGTACCAGCTCGTACCCCGTGGAGATACCAACAAAGCTACTAAATATTTGCGCGTTATGGACAGAGTGGGAGACAGCGAGATTTACATGACAGATGGAGTCATCGCTCATATGATGATTGAATGCACAATTATAGAACTGAGTCGCTAATATTTCATGATTCACACTTCGTGACACTATGTGTCACGAAGATGTGAAGATGTTTTTAAACTTGATTTCAAGCTATTTTCGGATCGGGGATCCGTTTGAATTGATGTATTTTTTATTTAGACTATTATAGAGGAGGATCTATATATAACCAGAGGATCACTCCTAAGAGACGGCTAGATTATGCTATGTTATGAAACACACTTCTGAATATAATCTGGTTGCGTTATGTTATTTAACTGTCCTACGATTTGAGTTGTTTCTTTGAGTAAATGGAACGTGAAGTATACACAGTGGTTGCGTAGAATGATATAGTTAGTTCTGGTTGTTCCTTATAGCATTTGTAACTTTTGGTTGGGCCAGCCAAACAGGTTCAAGTCGCTGCTTTACTCTGTCATAGATTTAGTTTATTTCAGTGTTTTGGTATTTGCATGCATGATAGCATAAAGTTTAAGAATTAACTTGTTCAAGATCATGATTAATTGCTCTTCAACTGTATCGTTTCCAACATACTGATATATGCTATGTTGATGAGTATTAAACGCATGATCGATTCCTGTGGAGTTTAGAGCATGAATTAGGTTGCTTTGATTCCAGTTTCCAATCTAAACATAACTTAGAGTTGGAATGAACTTCGTTTTGGTTGGGATAGTTAGTTACCCTTCTTAGTTAGGATAGTTAGGTTGCAATTAAATTAGAGGAAGCTTCCGGTACCAATAGGGTAAGTAGGGTGTTTCTATGTTTTCCTGTAGACAGATTTAGATTTATTGTTAATGTTCAGATTAAATGCATTTTAGGAAATACTTATTTTGTCATGACTTAAATAGAAATGGTGATGATAGATGATTAAAAGTAGTGGTGGAATAGTTTTGTGAAATCACACTTTTGAGTAGGAATAGAAGCACCAGCACTTAAGCATAAGACTGTTTTCTGTTGATGAATTAAATAGGAGATGATAAGTTTCAGGATAGTCATTAGGACTCAATTTCTCAGAGAAAGTTTGTGTTTTCTTCTAAAGATATTTTTTTAAATAGGGATTAGAATCTTACCCGCACATACAGTGTAGCAACTCGAAGTTTACTTACCCTGGTTTGACAATTCAGTGTTTTAGGTCATTTAAAATCTTTAATTTAGCAGCCTGACAAAGCTCCTATCAATATATTTCTTATCCACAGCCCATGGTATCATGGATTGGGGGCTAAGAGAAAGGGGATAGTGCCCGAAAAATTATTCCAGAACAAAGAAGAGCTAAAAAGGAAAATAACTGGGGGGATTCTTTATTGCTCGAGAACCGCAGAATGAAATATGAAAGTTTTCTTGAATCAGATGGGTTTATGAATACTATGGAATTGTTTAAGGACTAATGACCTGAAAAATTTTGGTTGACTGCACATTGTGTTTGCAGAGTTAACGACTATGAGAACCAAACCGAATTTTTGCTTAGTGCAGAGAAATGGAGGAGGCACGTAATGATTCCAATTTAGAGAATGAAGCTAGATGAATGGATGTCCATTTTGGATTTGGAGGATCAAACTCCAATGGGCATGGAGAAGAGACATATAATGAAGGAAACATGATGAAAATCATTGAAAGATTGTAGAAACATGTCCAGAATCACCTAACAGATAACAAAAATCTCATGAAAGCCAAGGATCAATAGGGACAATTCACCGTAAAGTTGATACAGAGTCTGGAAAGGATAGAAAGAAAAATGGATAAGGAGAGTGACTCTAGTAAATTAGGAAGTCACAGGTCCCCTGATGAGAAGAGAAAATCCAGGAGTGTTGGTAGACACCATCAGCACTCCCAAGGATACTCCAATAAGAGGGCACAAAGTAGTTCAATACCATATCCTACTAGAAAGCATAGGAGATATGGAGTGGATGAAATGAAGGGAGAAATGAACAAGATAAAACTGCCTACGTTTGATGGAGAGCACCATAAGGAGGAATATGCTAAGACATGGCTACTTGGCATGAGGAAATATTTCCAATTGCAAAATTACTCCTCGCATGCAGAAGGAAGAATCGCAATGTATCAACTAAAAGGAAAGGCACCCATATGGTGGGATCAACTTGTGCAGATGCAACACATTAAAGAGAAAAATGTGACCTAGAAGGAATTCAAGAAGTATTTTGAAAATAAATACTTGACTAAGAGATACTGTGACAAAAATATGAAAGAGTTCTTTGAAATCAAGCTGGGTAGCATGACCATTGATGAATAGGAACAAAGGCTTTTGGAATTGCTAAAGTATGTCCCTTTCATCAAAGGCGATACTGTCAAAATTCAAAGGTATCTGAGTGGACTTCCATCTTCCATCAGTGACAAGATCCAGTATGATGATCCTAAAACTATGGAAGAAACTATAAGGAGATAAAAATGCCTATATGATAAGCAAAGAGAAAATCCCACTTTCAGGAAGTCTTGGGATGACAAGAATAAGTTCAAGAAAGAGCATAGAAAGAAGGTAAACAAGCATCCCTTTTTCAGAAATAGTCCTTAAGGACAACCATATTTTAGAGAGCAGAGAATGGCTGAGGTAGGGGGACAAAGACGAATACAGACACCCATTCAATGTTGAGGTTTTCAGGGAGACCACAAGTATAGAGATTGTCCCCACAAAAATAGAAAAATGAGAGTTGTCCACAATGTTCAACAAGCAAAAATAGTGGAAGACATGGGTTGTAGAATACCAAGGATCTATGAAGCCTTGGAAAATAAACAAGTTGAGTTTCAATCACACATGATTGAATTTGAAGGTATGATTAATAAACATGCCTTTACTATTCTAATTGATTCAGAGGCTAGTCATAGTTATATAGATCCCAGTATGGTGGAAAGTTTTCATTTTCCAATAAAAAAGCATGGAAAATATTGGTTAGTGAAGATGGCTACAGGAGCCAAAAGAAAAGTTACTGAGTTGGTTAAGTCCTGTCTAGTGGACATGAACAGGCCAAGCACAAGGGGTGAATTGAACATATTATCTTTAGGTTCCTATGACTGTCTAATTAGGATGGATTGGTTGGACAAACACCATGCAATCGTAGAATATCATAACAAGGCATTCACTTTCCTGGATGAGGAAGGAAATCAGAGAAAAGACCAAGGAATTCTTAGAGCAGTTTCTATCAGAGAAATCTCAGCAATGTAGCTGAAGAAGTGTTATGGGAAGGGCTACCAAATATTTGCAACTCATATGGAAGAAGCACCTAAGGATAAGGTGTCAATTATTGAATACCATGCAATATTCAAAGATTTTTAATATGTATTATAGGAGGTACCCAAATTATCCTCGAAGAGAGATATTGATTTCTCTATAAACCTGATGCTTGGGGCAGATCTAGTGTCAAAAAATCCTTACAGAATGAGTACACCAGAGCTGAAAGAACTACAATTGAAACTTGAAGAACTTCTAAAGAAGGGGTATATATGCCCAAGTGTGTCACCTTGGGGTTCCCCAGTTCTGTTTGTGAAGAAGAAATATGGGACGTTGATATTGTGTATCGATTTCAGACAATTGAACAAAGTGACTATTAAGAACAAGTATCCTTTGCCAAGGATTGATGATCTCTTTGATCAGTTGAATGATGCCAAGATATTTTCAAAAATATATCTTAGTTCAGGGTACCACCAGGTAAGGATAAAGGATGAATACATCATCAAGACCACCTTCAAAACAAGGTATGGTCATTATGAATTCACAGTGGTGCCATTTGGATTATAAAATGCACTCATTGTTTTCATGTGCCTAATGAATGGTGTATTCAGGGAATATCTAGACAGGTTTGTCATGGCATTTTTGGATGACATCCTAGTATATTCCAAATCAGAGGAAGAACATGAATATCATCTTAGGATGGTGTTGCAAATACTAAGAGATCACAAACTGTATGCCAAATTGAGAAAGTGCTCATTCTATCAAAAGCAGATCCAATATTTGGGACATATCATTTCAAAGGATGGGATAGTCATGGATCTTGAGAAGATAGAATCCATCAAAGAATGGTCAGCACCAAAAAATGTGATAGAATTCAGATCTTTTATGGGTCTAGCTGGCTACTACAGAAGGTTCATTGTAGGGTTCTAAAGGATAGCTCACCCCATCACTTCCTTGCAATGGAAGGAGAATAAATTTCAATGGATAGAATAATGTGAGAGAATCTTCCAGCAATTGAAGAAGTTGTTAACCAATGCTCCAATCCTGAGGATTGCAGATCTGAATGAATATTTTGTAGTGTGTACAGATGCATGCAAAGGAGTGGGGGGAGTCCTAGGAAGAATGGGTTTGTAATATGTTATGAGTCTAGGAAGATGAAGGATCATGAAAAGAACTATGCAACTCATGATTTGGAGTTGGCATCCATAGTGCACGCTCTAAAGAAATGGAGACATTACCTCATGGGAAAGAGGTTTGAACTGAGGATAGACCATAATGGTCTAAAGTATTTGTTTGATCATCCAACCTTGAATGCTAGGTAGAGTATATGGTCGGATTTTCTTTGTGAGTATGACTTTGATATCAATCATATCAAAGGAAAGGAGAACAAAGTGGTCGATGGACTCAGCAAAAGAGTGCATGAACTGCATGATACAACCATTAGCATGTATCAAATAGATATTAAAGGCAGAAATTCAAAATCCACAAATGAATATTTGCAATACATAGAATTGGTGACAAAGCTACAACAAGGTAAGATGCTACAAAAAGTGGAATATTATAAATTGGAAGTGGATGGAACACTCCTGTACAAAAGAATTATTTATGTACCTAATTTCCAAGAATTGAGAATAATGATCTTGAAAGCAATGTATAATGTGCCTTATGTTGGGCACCATGGATATAAAAAAAAAGTGGCAACAGTCAAGAGCCATTACTTTTGGCCAAGTATGAAGAAGGAAATTGAAAAATACATTGCCAAATGTATGGAGTGTCAGAAGGTCAAGGCTAAGAATAGGTACCCATTCCTTAGTGGAAGTGTGAAGTGGTGACAATGGATTTCATCACAGTATTAACCAAAACAAATAAGAAACATGATTCCATCATGGTGGTTGTGGATAAGCTTATGAAAGCGCCCATTTTATTCCATTGAAGACCACTCACAAGGAAACTAATGTTGTTGATATCTATATGAGGGAAGTAGCATGATTGCACAGTATTCCCAAGACAATTTTGTATGACAGAGAACCAAAATTTACCTCAAAGTTCTGGAAAGGGTTATTCAAATGGTTAAGAATGAATCTGAACTTCAACATTTCTTATCATCTTGAGTCTGATGGGTAGACAGAGAGGGAGAACAAAGTGATAGAAGATATGTTAAGGATGTATGTGATGGACAAACCATCTAAATGGGAAGACTACCTACACTTGGTATAATTTTCTTACAAAAGTGGGTATCAATAATCATTGAAGATGAGCCCATTTGAAGAAATTTATGGAAGAAAGTGCAACACCACAGTAAGATGGGATAACCCAGCTGATAGGGCAGTGGTTGGGCTAGAGTTTCTCAAGGAAATGAAAGAGAAAACGTTGAAGATTAAGTAGAATTTAAAGGCTACCCAAGACAAGAAGTAAATTTATGCTAATAAGAATAGGACCCAAAGGGATTTTAATGTGGGTGATCATGTTTTCTTGAAAGTGAAAGCCAACAAAAGTTTCCTGAAGCTGGGGAACTATTCCAAGTTGGAAACTAGATATTGCGAGCCATTTGAAATCCTAGAAAGGATTGGACCAGTTGCATATATTCTTGCATTTCTTGCATCCATGACTATACATAATGTGTTTCATGTTTCATTGCTTAAGAAATATATACCTGATCCTAATCATGTGATTGATTGGAACGTGATTCAGGTGGATCAAGAAGGCATCTTGCAGGTGCGTCCGGTGCGCATATTGGAACAAAAGAGAAAACAAATCCAGAATCGATCCATAGGGATTGTAAAGGTCCAGTGGACCTGGTATGGTCTTGAGGACACAACATGGGAGCATGAGGATGCTATGCGGGTAGAATACCCACATCATTTTGAGGATTTTGAAAATATTGTTGATGTTGTGTAAATAAGATACACTAAGGATAGTGCAAAAATAAGGGGAGGGGATTGTAATATCCCCAAGTACGAGCCCCAGTTGTATTTATGAATTGTAACATGTTTTGTAGGCTGGTGAGCCAAGCAATTATAAGCTATGGGCTTATGTTTTTATTAGGTTGGAGAGCCTAGGTGCCAAAGGCTAAGACCCTGTTTTGTACATGTAAATATTCATATTATTAATATAGATACATCACTACGTATAGACCGACCACAAAGAAATAGTATGGGGGAATAAGCTTCCACTAGGTTGTGTAAGGGAGATGGGACTGAGAGGATAGGAAATAGGGGATAAGATAGAGGGTTTAACCTAAGGGAATATTATAATATATTCCTAAATAATGAAAATATTAAAGTGGGGAAAAATAAACCAAGTTATACTAAGTTCTCGGAAAAGGTGAAACAAATGAAAATTGGAGTGCATGCAGCTCCAAGAAGATAGATGTTGACCTCAATGCATGTAGTTAAAGATGGAGAGTCATCTCGTTGGGGGGGTAGGGGGGTTTCTCCCCATTCTTCCATCCTCTGTCTAACTCGCTTGGACTCCATCATCAACCTCTATATCTAGTACGCACATTTTGAATCCTGGGGTGGTACTAGATTTATCCCATGTGTCTCCTATGAAGCCTAAAGCAATTGTATTCACCTGAGCCATGCTGTGTCTTAGCATTTGGATGTTTTCATTTTCGGTCTCCATACCCATTTTCTATTGCTGTCATCACCCGTGTGTTAACTAAATGTTGCTGATTTTATTTCTTTCCTCACCTTGCTGGAACTAAGTTGAAGTGGTTGAAGAAGCGGGTTGCTAGCCCCATGGTTAAAGAGGGAGGTTGTTAGGCCTATGAGAAACTTTCTCCAGGTGAGAGAGTTTGTTGGGAAGTGATTTTCTCCTAGAGAGAGTCCAACACCAACTACAAAGCTTTAATAATTCCTGATCTGGCCTATTGCTGAGACCCTGAAAGGGAAAGTGGAGAAGTCATTGGACTGTGGAACATTGAAGGTGCATATTCTTGGGGTGGAACAGGCATGTGGGGAATGATATTCCGTGAGTAGTGGGCATAAGAAAGCTCTTGGAGAGAATCCTTCCAGTTGTACTATGTAGTTTTCTGTAACCTCAGCCTAGTCTAGGATTTTCTGTCCCTGGGTGGAGCTTAGTCCTAGCTTAGGGGTGACCCATTGTTGAGCATGATCAACATCATGGTGTAAGGCTAGGAGGTTTGTGGAAGGTCTGCACGCAGTTGGTTTTAATCCAGTTAAAAGATAAGTACCATTTTTATGTTCATTTACATGTTGTGTAATGGTACATATGTTGTAATTGATGATTATGGCATCTGTATGTTGTATATGTTTCATGTGTAGGCTTACTATTATTTCTACATTAATATGTTATATATATATGTAGAATAATCATTCTATGTTTATATGGATGTGTATGTTTTTCCACAAGTATCTATGTGTGGCATAGCCCAACAGGTTATGGTTGGGTATGCTACACCATCCATAGTTGTCTTTAGAGAAAAAGGGGATTTCTTCCAATAGAGCACTACAATTCTCCCTGCTAGATAGACACATAGTGCTAGTGATCCCTATACATGAGAAGGGGAGTGATGATCTTCAAAAAGTTTCTAAGATGACCAATTATCATAGAAAAACACTTTGTTTCGACTGTCAAATGATGGAGCTTCTTCTTCTATGATGTTTTAGGGATTGTTTCAAGTTTTTTCATGGTGTCGTTCACAATGTGACACTTACATGATGAGAATGCAACACTTATGACACTTGGAACAAAAGTGAGACACTTTTGACAATGAGAATGTATGGAGTATGGGGACCTAGAATCGGGGAACTTGGTAGAAGCTATATACAACCATCAAACAATGTTAATATATGTTCCATTCCTGGGGCAGGTATACCTATGCTCAGGTTATAAATGACTCAAAGTATAGCCTCTAATAAATACATTGTGGATCCATGATGATATTGACTAAGAGTATGGCCACCAGAGATACAGTGTGAATCCATACTTCTATGACATGAACTGATTGTAGCCACGTGAAATACATTATGGAGCTACGAGATGATAAAACATAGCCATAGACTAATACAACATGGATCTATGTGACAACATAAGTATTAGTATAATCAAATGACTTACTTTGCATCCTGGGCAAAGACGATATTAGAATGAATGATCAACCTAGGGTCTTTGTCCCAATCCTGATGTGGTATGAATCTAGCCATGTGAATAGATGTTTTTATTTCAAACATGGTAGAAACCACTTGATTATCGATAATTGAGGTAAACCATTAACAAGTTTGAGTGAAATCACCAGTGACGTCAATGACCCCCAAGGTACCCTAGTACAATCCAATGAATGTGAAAAAATAAGTTGAGGTCGAACATTCGTGGAATTATCCAATCAGGGGTCAATGATGTAAGACCATTGTTGGAAGTGAGGAGGCATTCCATTAAGGAATGCAGGTCCCAAGGTACTAATTGGTTTCTAATTATAATTCATGGATGATGTGTTGAAGTCGACAGGAAAATATTCACTAAAAGAAGGCATTGATGTATCCCCCATCATCGACACAAAATTGACATAGGAAAGTGATGCGATATAGAAAATGAACAAAGACTGACACATGTATGGAAACTGGTAATTTTTTAGATGGTTAACTCTCGATGGGGAAACTTCCCTTGAACACTGAGGCACGACATGAGACTTGGTAGCATAAACACAAAGTGAACCAAAACATAATGCATGGAGTGCTGAGGAATTCTTTGGATGGTTCAAAGGAGTGGAAAGACTCATAGGCTTGGTTCAATGCAGAGGTTTAGCGGATTATCCAATTTTTAAATGTGAAGGTTAAAATAAGTGTCGTGCTCAAGGGCAATTGCAATAAATGTTTACAAATGTGTTCAAGAAACTTGACCCACTTCCTTCAATTCCCCCCCATCCAAATATATGACTACCTCTTTTTAATTTAATGAGTTCGAGGAGGCTAAGACATGCTAGATATAACTCACCTTCAGTAAGTTACTCTTCCTTTGTTTAATGAACTGGAAGAAGTAAGATTTCATCCCCATATGGGTCCTTCAATGTGTATATTAACGAGTCTAGAGAAGGAAGAATTGGTGGTTTTATATATTTAGAGAGTATGAAAAGAAATTAGAGACTCTAGGGTTGTCCTTTTTCATAATTTTAGTCTCTGAGGTCTGAAAAAGAGATAAAATATTACTCGGATGACACCCTTTCGAACCTTTTAATGAGTGTGAAAGGAAGAAAGATCACTAGGCAATATTTTCATGTTTAGAGAGTCTGAAAAGAGCTTAAAGGAGACTCCATGGGGTTCCTTTTTTGTATACCCTTTACGAGTCTGAAAATGTGATAAAAATATACTCCATTACATTCTCATGTATTTGTGAGCACGAGAAAGAACAAAGACTAATCTCATTGGTGTTACAAGGTCATAGAAAAAACTCTGCTCAAAATCATGTAAAATCAAGTTGTTATAGGCACAAGATATTAGTAATTTCTTAAAAAATAATAAAAAACCAAAAAATAGACTTTATAATAAGGATAAATGACCAAATCGAACATATTAAACATCAAATTAGGTCAAACATTCATTTTTTCCTTTTTTTTTACTATTATCCTCTAGTCTTTGAGTTTTTACCTCTTTTGGAGCATTTTTTCGAGCGTTGATTATGGGGGATGTGGGAGACCATTTTCGAAACCGTCTGGATCAAGCTGGTTGTTTCCTCCTTCTCATTCTTTTACATGTATTTTTATTGGATTTCAGCCTTTAGTTTAGTTGTTCTAGTCTCCTTGCGAATCCCTAGACCATTGAAGTAGATCGACGCTCCCTCAATGCATCAAGGGGAGCGTCGATCATGATTTCAATGCCCCAGTGTATGCATTGAGGGTGTGCTAGTGCTCTATTTTCTTCTTTGAGGGAGCACTAATAACATAAATCAATTTTGTTTTAGGCTAAAAAGAGGAAAATTCTCTCATTGAGGGTTTAACTAATGATGATTAATTAATGTATTTGCAGGTTTCATCCATAGCCAACCATGATTGAGTGGAAAGAATGAAAGAACAAGTTTGATGACATCTCTTCTTTTCAAGACCCTCAAGAGGGGGAGACCTTATGCAATTGTGTCTTGCTCAAGTACTTCAAACTTCAGAACATGAGGAAAGAAGTGTTATTTCCTGAATAATTGATTGGTCTATGGGACGACAGTGACAAAGTGTTTTGAATAGGGCCACATGTGCTTGATTTTGAGATGGACGATGTATACGTTTTGATGAGGCTCTTGAGGAGAGGGGTGCCCATAGTTTTTTCTGGAGACTGGGCTACTCCACGATCAACTGAGGCATATGTTGTCGAACACTACATACTAGGGCCACAGTTGGTGGGGGGAAGGATCATTATCAAAGATGTGAGGGATATATCACTTTGATCCATCCTATTCACTATCACCAAGTTGGTGGGGAGCACTAGTGGCCACCCAAATTTATTATTCCATTCATTGTTTGGAACCAAGTATTTTCAACTGGAGCGCATGGTTCTTGAGGAATGTTAAAGAAAAGATATCCAAACTTAGAACTAGCAGGAAAAAACAATTCATATATGGTTCTTTCTTGGTCTCAATTTTCTTAGAGAAGATTCCCCAGATGCAACCACATGTGGAAATGATAGCACGCCTTGTGACTGAGCCTTGCATGGAGAGGTGGACTAGTCTCTCCCCCAGGTTGGGGAATGAGACCTCATCTTTTAGATTCACTTTCGAATTATTCACATGGTGGAGAAGGAATTTGGTGGTGATTGAGGACTTCCCCTATGTTGTGGTATATTTCAAAGATAGTGCATACTTGGTACTTCCCTAGGGCATACAGTGGGATGCATCAGGTACGAAATATCATAACCTTGTAACAATACATTTGTTATATATATATATATATATATATATATATATATATATATATATATNNATATATATATATATATATATATATATATATATATATATATATATATTGTTGTATAATGAGTGATCTAAACCAATTTGTTTTCATCATGCAAATATAGGTGCATCACGTCTGACAAAGATGATATCATTAGGGAATTGTGGAGATTCATAGGCTCTAGTTGAGCACAACGTCATAGTGGAAGGTCTTTGGGAGGTGGAGAGGAACCTCTGGGGCTTGACGATTGGTGCTCCCCCCTTCAGAATGTGAGATGTGCCTCTACACCTTAAGTGACATACAATTGGGGTCTCTGAAGGCCTCAATCATTTTCTATGATGGTGTTGATGGGTCTTAAATCCATTTATTCAATAGCAGGAACCAAACCTGCCACCAAGGCCCAATTAGACTCTACAACATTTGAAATGGAGTGGTTCTCTAGATATTGCGATCTGGCAAATTTATCAATGGGCCTTTTGTTTTCCTATGAAGGCTCACCCTTCAGGTAGGACCATTCTTTTTTTGTATTTTCTCTTGAGTGGGACTAGTTTGAGAGATGCAAGCCGACATAAGCCAATTTGACAAGTAAGAGGATTGAGTTTCAACTACTGGGAAGAGGATGATCTTGGGACAACTCGCTGCTCAAACATACAAGAAATGATTCTATGGAAAAGGGCCTAGTAATAATACATTGACCAAATGAACATCGAATTACTGTTTGAGAAAAAGATAATTAAGAGAAAGAAAACACATATGTAATCAAGATCACGGTAAGAAAAATAATTCATCTACCATAACATTCATTACATAACAACATCAAAACATTGCACCAGATAACTTGACAACAAAATCAATTGCTCTTACTCATTTACTGTGTCATTCATGGAACAGGATAGGAAATAATTCTTCTCCAACTCCAATCACATATATCTGATGAAAATAGATTTTATTTGTTCCAGAAGGACTTCTAAATTCACAGCAGTCTCAAAATAATTATCAACAACCAAAAAATAAATAGTTCTTACCATAACCATCGACCCCTGACTAGTCGATCGATGTCTCTATTTATAATATAAAATTCAACCGAAATTAATGACTAAGTATAGTTCGGTCCAAACAAAAATTTCCACCTGGCGTGGTCATCCAATAGTTTCTTTCAATAGTCCACCCAAGATGTCTCTTGAAAGGGGTGATTTATTTCATATTCAGACCAGCTGATAAAAATATCTTCACAGGCTTAAGCCCATGGGAACCTGTGTTGTTCCATAGGGGCATCATATACTCCTTTGATTTCTACTGCATGCGCCTAGTACTTTTCCAAACTGGAGTGCAGCTGTTGCAACATGGCTCAAGCTCTAATCGATTGTCCTGCAAGTTGTTGCACTTGCCCTATCATTGCATTGGTGACTTTTGCACACTTTTCGACCCAAAGCGAGTCTTGCATGGAGTGCATTTTGAACACATTGCTAAGGTTAGTGAATTCAACTGGGGTGATAAATATGGGGAGACCAACATCTTTCATTACTTTATTAATTTTACCCCATTCTTTCTAGCACTTGGCCCATTGCTCTTGGATTTCTCAGTGCAGGTCTCGGGTCATCTTTGCCCAGTATTCGACAGATTTCTTCATGCAGTCGAGGCTAATTTTTCCAACTAGCCCTATTGAACTACCTCAATGTATTTGAGTCTCTCTACCGCTTGTTGTGCCTTTTCGTGCCATCTCTCCATTTCTTTGCATGTCGCAAGTGCCATGAGAGTATCCTCCTAGAAATCTACTAAATTATCGGTTAACGAGTGCCTTTCCTTCTTGAACTTGTTATAAACTCCATTGATCTCATCCTTAAGATACACAGTGTTTTTTGTGAGATCGGAAGA
>CBVK0101044749.1:0-10114 GCA_900067695.1 Picea abies | reverse complement strand
GGAGGAATCGGTGAGTTTTCTACGGTCGGGGAGCAGGAGCGGCAAGGAGCGCGGGACATCAATCGAGGCGTGGTCATCATTCAAGGCAGGCGAAGAGGCAAAGGTATGGTCGCTTATTTGGTAAAATAGAAAGCACTGGAACTGATGTAGATCTGTTTGTTATTGGAAAAGTGAAATCTACATGCATTATGAAATTTTAATTGGCGAATCGTATCTGCTTCAGGTGCTCTGAAATCTAACCCAGTAATAAACTCTGTCTGTGATATAAATTTTAAATGGCAAACCAGATATTTTTCTTTATGTCTGAACTTGGATTTAAAGGACCCAATGAGTTTACCTCCTGCGGCCTTCTGAACTTAAACCCGATCTTGTGACCGGCCTGCATGTGCAATTTTTATGACCTCGTGTGCCCCGAATTCTCACCCAAACTTAAATATCAGGGGCATTTTTTTTATTCATGAGAGCATATTTGCCTTGGCTGTGGGCGTAACCATCACCGTGGTCGTTATTTCTTTTCCGTGGGTAATTTACCTTTTTGTGCGCGAATTCCTAAGACTATGGACGTTATTCGATTCATGATTTGCTATGTGGGTTGTATTCTCATTTCTAATGACTGAGGGTGTTCTAAATTTCAGTAAGCGTTTATGTGTTGGAGGGGGTTTCTATGTGTACAGTGGCGTTTTTGTTTTTTTTCCGTGGCATTTTTATGCACCATGGCATTTTTAATTACAGCGGCATTGTTCTATACAGTGGCGTCTCTTTATTTTATACCTGGGTGTTTTTGACTGCTGGGCGTCTCATTTGTTACTTGGCATTTTTTTTACTGCTGGGCATCTCATTTGTTCCTGGGCGTTTTTTTTTTATTGTTGGGTGTCTCCATTGTTACCTGGGTATTTTTTTTTATTGTTGGGCGTCTCCATTGTTACCTGGGTGTTTTTTGAGTGTTGGGCGTCTTGCTTGTTCCTCTGCGTGATTTTACCCAGTAAATAAACCCTTCTTGCATGACTCAGTTACATGTCTGCGCATTTCCTGGGGAACGTCCCTTCTGGCAGTATTGCCTTTACTCACCTCCGTTTCTTCGGCTGCGTGGCGAGGTTGCCAGCTCTTATCCGTCGGCTTTCCCATCCTGGCGAATACTCTATTTCAGTTTAAATTCTTGATTTCAATCTGTTGTATTAATTCCGGTTTTTAATGACTGTTTTATTCTAAGGTGGGATCTACTATCGCTTAAATTCTCGGTCTTATTAGGCTATTTAAAATTCTGGTGTTAATAAGGTGTTTTATAAACCTATGGTTCTATGATCATTAAAATATGGTTAAAATATTTTCGCTGTAATATTATGACTAATACAATGGATTAATGTTGAGAGGTTTAACGATAGGGATCAATTTTAAGCAGTTTTCATTTGGGGTTTAATATTAGGAGGTTTAACATTAAGTGGTTCAACATTGTGGTTTAAATATTGGGTTTCCATATTTTGGTTTTGCTAATTGGTTTTAATATTATCGATAATATTAGGGTTTTAAAAATTGCTATTTTCAACATGGTTCATTCAATATTGTTGTGGTTAATAATGTAAATTTCAATTATGATGTCATGGGGGTATTTTTAAAATATGAGGTTATCTATACTTATGATGATGAATTGTAAATATTGACAATGAGTTTTCTCTTAAAATTTTGTCATGGAAATATATCGTTATTTATGTATGGTCATTTAATGGATACCTTTCATTATGATTTTTAAATTATTTTAATTGACTTTAATTATGGTCATTTTTAAATTATGGTCATTTTTAAATTACGGTCATGTAAATGGATACCTTTCATTATGATTTTTAATTTATGGTCTTTTAATGGATACCTTTCATTAAGATTTTAAATTATTTTTAATTGAATTTAATTATGGTCATTTTTAAATTATGGTCATTTAAATGGATACCTTTCTTTATGATTTTTAATTTATGGTCTTTTAATGGATACCTTTCATTATGATTTTTAAATTATTTTTAATTGACTTTAATTATAAGGTGAGGGTACCTTTATATGTTGACAATGAGTATTGTCTTTAAGCCTTGTCATGTTAATAAGGATGTATCTCTATTATATATATTGTCCTTCTAAAAGTCGATACCTTTATATGTGACCTTTTTAAATATGGGGACTTTTACCATGGACAATTTTTAACCATGATGTCTCATTTTTATTTTATTTAAGATGTTGGTTAAAATTATGAGGTTATCCTTGTATATGGACCTTAGTGTAAGGGTATTGTCGCCACCTAATATAGAGTGTAGTTGGGCAGATAACTTACAAGAAGGAATGGCGTAGTTATTGTTGCTTTATTAAAGAATTTATGATCAGAAATGATGTCGAATTGTGAGATCCTCCTATTTATTTGAATGTTTCTATCTAGTAAGGTCATTATAATTTGGTGGAATGTCATGGATTTACGTACAATAAATTACTCGGAGTTAGTAAATGAGGTTGGTTGTTCTTTTAAATAATGTTGAACTTGGGTGTTCACTGTCGGAGTCCTTATTGCCATGTGCCTTATGTAAAGGACGTAGTCGCTCTTCTTTTTATATGGTACTTGATTGTATTCAGTTATTTGCTTGGTCGGTTGTGTCGGGTGGTCAGTTTTACATTGTCTTGGTTTGTCGTAATTGTCAATTTTTCCAAAGATCTCTATGTGTGTGTTTTTCCTGTGTAAGGGATCCAGTGCCGTATCAAGAGTCTCGGGCCCTTTAAAGGCAGGGTTTCCACTCTTACGACACACCTAACAGAGATTACTAGTTTCTACCTGAGAAGTCGACCATGAGCCTGTCTAATCTTCTTTCGAGAAGACATAAGACTAAAAGCCCTGCTTTTCTGTCCAGAAATAGCAAACTCTACTATTGGATTCTTCCATCTGTGACTGTACTGTACTTAACACTTGGTGTCATTTTTTGCTTACAGCTGCTAGTGGTACACCTTATGTCTAGGGGAGTTTATTGCTTGTTGTCACTGTGATATGTCGGGGTCGTCTTGTTGTGTTCGTCTTGCTTGCGCCTTGTTCTAGGTCGGGTTACTAGTTTCTGCCTGAGAAGTTGGCCAAGAGCCTGTCTAATCTTCTTTCAAGAATACATAAGACTAAACGCCCTACTTTCCTGTGCAGAAATAGTAACCCTAACACCATGGATTCTTCCCTCTGTGTCCTTACTGTGCACCCCCAGTATGTCTGAATGTTTGTGTTGTGCGCCTTATGCCTATGGTCGTATATTGTTGCAGTTACTCATTGTGTGCTTTCAGTCTTCATGTGCTGAACATCGTGGTTGCATCTTGTTGGTTGTCGAGTGGTCAAGTGTGTTTGTACTTCTACATGCGCGCACACACCTTAAACAAAAAAAAATAAAAAATTGCACCTGTTTTCAGAGTTGTTGTCATAACGACAAGGAGGTGGTTACATTAACTCAGTGCCATCCTTATGTTCAAACTCGACATTTCATGATACCTAGAGAACGATTCTACTATAATTGATATTGTGATTTCCCTCTGCAAACTAACAGATTGAAGACAAAATTACCTGTCTCTTAACTGAGAAGTCACATGCTTCTCCCACTAAGAACTTACCTGTTTTTTAGTACGATTCTTCTTGATTTACATAGTGTGATTTCATTACTTTTATTGACTGATATTTTCATTGATAAACCTCACCGCCTTGATGTTAAAACTATACAAACCTTCATTGATGAAACCCTGTGATTGGGATAAAATTTAGCGTTTTTATTAATTGATGATAACATCAGTGATATTCATAAAACTCAATGTTATTTTTCTAAACTGAGTGATAATTTTTATATTTTTATAATTATCTGCGGTGTTCATAAAACTCAGTGATATTTTTATATTTTATCAATAGAAATCAATGATAACACTCAACGATGTTCATAAAACTCAGTGCATTATCTAAATGATGATAACACTCAGTGATATTCATAAAACTTAGAGTTATTTTTATAAACTAAGTGATCAATTTATGATAACACTCAGTGATGTTAAACCCAACAATTTTAGGATAATGCTCGGCTTTTTGGATTGAATTTTAAATAAGAATTTAATGACAAAGGGAATATGTAAGGAATGTGATCATGCAATGCATTTTACCCACACAATACGTTGCGTTTTACTTATGTTTTCGACTGAGTTTTAACTTGATTATTGTTAGCTATTTTTAATCACTCCTTGCTAATCTCCTCTCAAACATTAATCCTTTTAGAAACAACGGTTATGGACCCACAAAATTAATGACATCCACCCTTTTTATTTTTTATTATAAGACAACATTCTCAAACAACAAAGTATAGTCAATGGTAGCTGATAAATTACAATCAAATTTATAGTGTTAATGTACGACGTATGCACTGTGTATAAGTGGTGTAATGGTGAGCATAGGTACAGTGTAATGGTGTGTATTGGGCATCGTTTCTGCATTTTTACTGTGTGAATTTTGGCTGGGAAACATCCATACTTCTCATCATTAAATTCGCTTCAATAGGTGATTTTAAATAGCGATTTTTATGAAGCTAATTAGTAACGGGTATCGAGTCCCTGGGGGGTAGCAATTTATTGTCCGATATCCACACTTTATGACTGCAATTCTTTTTACCTGGTTGTTGTGTCAGCGATTGATTCAATATCCTACTGTATTCACTAGGCAACGATTTATGCCTTGATTAGACAACAATGGTGTTTTAATGAACATGGATTTTTGTTTATTGTTAAATTTGTTATTACTCAACAACTTTAATGTTTAATAGACAACTTGTTATACTTTAATACTGTTAATATTGCTAGGCAACGTGTTGGAAATAAATACTGTTAATAGTGTTATAAATATAACATTATGCATTGATATTGTTAATATTGTTATATATTGGTAATTGCTAAATTAGATTTGTAATTATTGATTAAATTAGATTTGTAAATTATTGACTAATTTGTAATTTAGACTTCCTAAATTATATTTGTAATTAATGTTGAATTAGATTGTAATTATTGACTAATTTAGACTTGATTAATGGTTTGGTTGTTGGCAAAGTCCTGTATTATCTTGCACTTTTTCTTCGAATGATGTCATCTTGCATCTTGTCGACTTCTTCAATGCCTTACGACAGGGCGGATGTACGATGCCCGAGTATGAGGCCTGCTTTATGGAGTTTCTTCGGTATTCTCCACACCTTAATACCAAGAAAATTAAGGTCAACAGATTCTTGTTCGGCCTTAACTTCAACATACGTGAAAAGGTTAGGATTCTGATGTCTCAGATCTTGCATGATGTCATCCAAAAGGCCCTCATAGCAGAGGAGGAGCTTATCAGCGAGGGTCAGAGCAGGACTCCAGCAAGACCAGTAGGGCAGATGTTATCTGGTGTGTAGCAGCATTAGACACTAGCTAGACAAACGCCAGGATATCATGGCTGCTAGAAAGGATCCACTTTCACTACACCTCGATGACCAATGCCTCAGCAACGGACTCCTTACCGGGGACCACAACATCAACAACAACGTCGACCATAATTACAACAGTTTAGGCATGTTCAACAGAACAGGCTAGGATTCTAGGCCGGTGGGCCGTTGACTTCTACTTTGGGTACCAGGAGTACTGGACCAAAGAAGGGGTGTTGGACTTGTGGGGAGACACGCTACCAATGTGACTACCCAATGGAGAGGACTAGAGCATCTGGATCATCCAGAACCACTACCATGGAAGATTTGGGCAAGGCCCATCGCATTCATGTAGTGGTGAATAACTGCTATGCAGAGCACCAATCGACTGTTCTCAATATGTCAGGTACCGTCCCTGACCATACCCTAAGTATTTTGATAGATCCCGATGCTAGCGAGAGTTTCATTTTTGGTGCAGAGCTAAAAATGATTAAGGTAAAGGTAGTCGAACATGATGAGTTTAGATTTGTAGAGATGGCTTTAGGATCCAAACAAAAGGTTGGAGGAAGGGTTACAATTTGTACCCTTAACTAGGGAAATTTTGTCACCAGGGCCAACCTGTACGTCACGATCTTAGGATCTTATGACATCGTGATCGGTATGGAATGGTTGAAATTTCATGAGGCGATACTCAATTGTAAGACTAAATAGTTGAGCTTGGTAGATGACGAGGGACAAAAACGTTTGATTGTAGGTCGGAACCAAGGAGTTTCCCTGAGTTTTATCTCTTCCCTGCAATTATGGAAGAGCATGCGCAAGGGATGTAAGCTTTATGTGATCCTTGTGTTAAACGAGAAGGGAGTAGTGGAAGGTCTAGAACACCTTCTTGTGGTGAGAGAGTTTGCAGACATCTTCCCAAAGGATTTCCCTAGGATGTCATCGAAGAGGGAATTTGAATTTACCATATACCTAAAACCGAGGATTGAACAAATAGTGAGAACACGTTATTGTATGTCAACCCCAGAGTTATAAGAGTTGAGAATGCAACTGAAGGAGTTGTTGGACCTAGAACTTATATGTCCAAGTGTGTCACCATGGGGTTCGCCTGTCATTTTCATACGAAATAAGGATGGGTCGTGGAGATTCTGCAATGACTACCGTCAATTGAACAAGGAAACGATCAAGAATCAGTATCCGCTGCCAAGGATTGATGATCTGTTCAATTAGATGAAGGGAACAACGATGTTTTCAAAGATCGATTTGCGATCAGGGTATCATGAGTTACGGCTCAAGGAGGATGATGTCCCTAAGACCACCTTTAAGATGAGGTTTGGAGATCATGAGTTTGTTGTTTTACCATTTGGACTGACAAATTCCCCAGGGGTATTTATGAATTTGATGAACGAGGTGTTCCGCGAGTACTTGGATGAGTTCATCCAAGTATTCATTGATGATATTTTGATTTAATATCAAACAATGGAGGAGCATGACGAGCACTTGTTATTGGTACTACAATTTCTGTGAGAGCACAAATTGTATGGGAAATTGTCCAAATGCTCGTTTTATCAATCAAGGATTCACCACTTAGGGCATGTCATCTCTGACAAAGGTATCTTCATGGATCCAACAAAGTTCAAGGCTATTATGGAATGGCCTACACCGATGAATGTCCTGGAAGTGCGTAGCTTAATGGGTTTAGCAGGATACTATCGACAATTCTTCAAGGGATTTTTCGAAGATAGAAAATCCAATCACAGAATTGCAAAAGAAGAACAAGAAATTTGTTTGGACCAAGAAATGCATGGAAGAATTTCAGAGGCTCAAAGAGCTATTGACAACAACATTGATACTAAAGGTCCCTGACATAGACACAACTTCTTGGTATGCACTGATGCATCCAAGGAAGGCTTAGGTGGAGTCTTGGTGCAATACAATCGAGTGACCTCTTACATCTCAAAGAAACTGAGAAGGCATGAGGATAAATATGCGATGCACAATTTGGAGTTGTTATCCATTGTTTATGCCTTGAGAGTTTGGAGGAACTACCTTATTGGATGCAAATTTGAACTAAAAATGGACCACTGTGGACTACAACACAACTTTACACAAAGCGACCTGAACGCGTGACAATGGCATTGGTCGAAATTGCTTAGTGAGTACGATTTCGAGATTACTTACCTAAAAGGAACAGTGAACTGAGTGGTAGATGCATTGAGTCAGAGACCACACATATTTTCGATGTTGCCTCTTCAGATGAATCTACATGAAAATATTTGTTTGAAGAGGTCAAGGATTTTATCGGACAAAACACAATGTTGGTACCAAGATTTGAAGGATTTACATTGGAGGACGATGAACTACTGATATTTAAAAATTGAATTTATGTACCACCGAACTACGAGTTGAGGAGTTTGATCCTAAATGAGGCTCAAAAAGCAGTGTAAATGTCTCACCCGAGAGTCACGAAGATGAGGGTGTCCCTTAAGCACTTATTATTCTAGAAAGGAATGAAGGCAGACATATTCAACTATGTGGACAAATGTTTAGATTGTCAGCAGGTAAAGGCTAAACATAGACATCCAGTAGGATTAATTCAGCCACACACTATTGTGGAATCAAAATGGGAGGTTATTTCGATGGATTTCATTTTTGGATTGCTACTGACGGTAAGGAGACATGACTCGATTTGTTTTGGTAGTCGACACTATGAAAAAGAGTGCTCATTTTATTCTTGTGCATAAGACATATCAAGCACCTAACATAGCTAGATTTTTCATCAGTGAGATTTTGAGGCTGCATGGCGTGCCTAAGAGGATTATATATGATCGAGGATTGGTGTTTACTGGACGATTTTGGACTAGATTCCAAGAGGCCTTGGGAACCCAACTTAACTTTAGTACTACGTATCACCCAGAGACAGATAGGAAGACCGAATGAAAAAACCAATTCTTGGAGGACATGTTGCGTATGTACGTGATGGACCAACATAAGCGTTGGGAAGAATTCTTTCCACTGGTGGAATTTGAATAAACAAAAATTACCAGAGCACCATTAAGATGGAGCCCTTCGAGTTTCATTATGGGTGACCATGTCAAATGCCTTTGAGTTGGGATCAGCTTGAGGATAGGGTCCTAGTGGGACTAGAAGCGATCCAAGAAATGGAATATCAAATGAAAACAATAATAAAAAGGATCAAGGAAGCACAAGATTGGTAGAAGAATTATGTCGATGCGCATCGTGTCGACTGTAGTTATGAATATGGTAATCGAGTCTTCTTGTTGGTAAAACTGCATAAGAGTTCGATCAAGTTTGGAAAGGGAGCTAAACTCTCTCCTAGGTTCATGGTACCTTTCGATATTGTGAAGAGGAAGGGGCTCGTGGCCTATCGACTAGCCTTGCCTTATTCTTTGAGGTGTATGTACGATGTTTTTCACGTATCTATTTTGAGACATTATATTAGTGATCCTACATATTTTATTGACATGAATTCCTTGAAGGTATCAGATGATGGGGTGCTCATGGCTGAGCTGATCCACATCCTGGATCATCGCATTCGATAGCTACAACATTGAACAATAGATCAGGTCAAGGTCCAGTGGGACAACTATACTTCGCACTCGGAGACTTGGAAGGACGCATGTGATATGCGCCAACAATTTCCATTTTTTTTTGATAGATAGACTTATGACACTATGATACACTTTATTTCAGCACTTATATACTGTGAAACTTCAGGATGAAGTTTAGACCAAGTGGGGGTGTATGTAACATCCTTCTCTTATGCGCACTGAGCAAACTTATTCTTTAAGGACACTTTCTTTAAAGTGATCCGGATTATTATACTATTGGGTGTTTGATTATGATTATGAGTCATTATGGATATGATGACATGCTATTTTGTTGTATTGATATAGATAGGTGTTATTGACTCGGTTCTCCTGAGTGTGTAGGACTTTGGACCTCGAGGATGCAGAAGCATCGATGAAACCCCTTGGACTCTAGATTGAGTCAGGGAGTGGACTATTGGGTTTTTATTATTTTTTATACGACATATGCACATCTGATTAGATGTTATGATGATTGATTTTATTTCTGACACGATTCATTGATGATGAAGGCTGACGATAACTTGTCGACCAGACTCACATTTCGAGTAAAGGGGTCACGTACAACTACCAGAGATGTTGAGGGAGAGGTGTGGACAATAGCCTTGCCACAACCTACTAACACTCTCGTCATGGATAGAACTGTAGGTTAATGATTACCTAGTTCGAGAAGACCCACGATGCTATGAGGGAAGACCGTGACAGTCGCTCATGACAATTCTAAAGGGTCTGCAATAAGGCAGGGGCCTTATTCCTTATAGGCCCTTAGTCTCCCACAAGATCACCTGGTGGAGTATTGACTCTAGGGGTTTTTTATGTTTACCAAGTCAGTAAAGAGGCGAGTGGCACCCTTGGATCACGTAGTGCGTCCTAAAGGGCACGTCGCATAAGGGAAACATAATGAAGTGAGTGGTACCCTTGGAGAACCTAGTGTGTCCTGAAGGGCACGTCACGTTTTTAACTAATAAGTGAATAAACCTAGATGGTCTTAGAACTAATAATGTGATAAGAAAGATTTAAAAAAATTTCCCAAATAAAATGTTGCCCAACCTAGGAAAATAAAATCTAGGTCCAAGTGATACT
>CBVK0101044748.1:0-19351 GCA_900067695.1 Picea abies | reverse complement strand
AAGGGGGTAAGAAATTCAATTAATTTTTAAAATTCAAATTACTTTGGGGGATTAATTATTTTTTTTTAAAGAAATGATTGTTTTGTTACCTATGCTAATTAAAAATTTATTAATTAAAAAATAAAAAGGAGAAAAAGGTAATTTTCTACACTTGCTAATTTGAGTTTTAGATAAAAAGGGAAAATAGGGAAACTTAAAAGAATTAGGAAACTAAGGGAAAAAGTGGGGGGGACATAAAGAAAAAATGAAACATAAGGAAAAATAAGAATGACTAACTTAGTAAGGAATCTTTCCTTTAAGAACTTTCTAAATTGAACTCAACTAGGAATTTAGTAAGGGCGTAAATCATTAAAATGTGTAAGGGAATATGGAGGACACCTAGGAGCGTTTCTATGAATTCTTTTAGGTGGGTGAGGGAAATAGGAGTAAATAATCAATTAATGAAATTAATTTATGGTGCAACTAAGGAGATGGGTGACATGTGTATGAGGGAGGATTTTTCTGAATTAATATATCAAAAATTAAATTAAATGGGAATTTGGGAAAGAAATCACTTAGAAAATATATATAAAGGATGGAGGAGGAGGAGTATGGATCTCTTCTTGGATGTGCAATGTTACGTTGCAGAATTTTTGACTTTACTGACTTATCTTGTGGGATTTGGGATACCCAGCTCGGTGACGAGTGGTAGCTCAGCCTTGCGACGAGAGTTGGGAGCTATTTATTCTTTGGTTTAGTGTGTGTGGCCCCTTTGTGGTGGTGGGGGATAAGGGGGGAGAATATTACCCCTAGCATTGGTTGGGAGGTACCGGTGAAGTCACAACGGTCGATAAGCAGGAGCAGGATGAAGCATGTGGCACAACAAATCGGAGAGGTCGACTTGGGATATGGTACACATGCTTTTATTTTGAATGGTAGATTAATATTGATCTTTTGCTTTCATTTCTATACTTTTAATTGTGTAAAGAAAGTGTTTTACTTAGTATTTTAATCAAGAGCTTAATTCACCATAGCTTTATGCTCGTTGCATCGATTGATCTCCTTGCCCACCGATGCTTGATTATTAAGACTATTCTGTTTGTTTTATTGATTATTTGAAGAGTTTGTGATTTATCTTTCATCCTCATCCCTAGATAATTAGTCCACACCTGAGCAGTCGGCCAGGAGCCAGATCAACGGTCATCACTTTAGTGTTAATAGACCTACAGATCCTAATGCCCTGCTTTTCTGTACGCAGATGATGAGCGAAGGATAGTTTGTCCAGCTGTCTACCCTTGTGATTGTTCCTGGTTGAGTGATGGTATTGCACCTTGTTGCGATTGATTACCTCTGCGATTGTTTATGCTTTCCCTCAGCAAACCACTTAAGATCCTCTACATTTTGGTCTCTGCATTGATACATTTCCTGGAGAATTTACTGTGTGGTTTTTTTTCTATAAATCTAGTCTGCTAATTAACTCTGTTATTTATTACCTTGGATGACGAAGTTTACTCTGCCTTGGCCACACTGGACTATGTTTTAATTATTTTTACTCTTCATTCTGAATTTTACTTTATACATGCGTTTTCATACTTCTGCCTTGCATTTTCCCTCTATAATATAACTTACATTCCTGGTGAATTTTCCCTATGCATTTTGATATATTTGAAGGCAAATTGGTCTGTGTTTTTCTTACTTCTGACTTGTTTTTTTTCTTTTTGCAATATATATTACATTGATGGTGACTTAACTCAGCGTCATCCTTATGTTCAAACTCATCATTTATGATACCTAGACAACGATTCTACTATGATTGATACTGCAATTTCCCTCTGCAAACTAACAGATTGAAGGGGAAATTACCTGTCTCTTAACCACAAAGTCCGACGCTTCTTCCACTAAGAACTTACCCGTTTTTTAGTAAGATTCTTCTTGATTTACAAAGTGTGATTTCATTACTTTTATTGATTGAGATTTTCATTGATAAACCTCAACGGTTGGATGTTAAAACTCTGCAAACATTCATTGATGAAACCCTGCGATTGGGATAAAACTAAGTGTTTTTATTAATTGATGATAACATCAGAGATATTCATAAAACTGAGTGTCATTTTTCTAAACTCGGTGATATTTTTATATTTTTATAATTATCTGCGATGTTCATAAAACTCAGTGATATTTTTATATTTTATCAATAGAACTCATTAATGTTCATAAAACTCAATGCGTTATTTAAATGATGATAACACTCAACGATATTCATAAAACTCAGAGTTATTTTTATAAATTCAATGATCAATTTATGATAACACTCATCGATGTTAAACCCAGTAATGTTAGGATAACACCCGGCTTTTTGGACTGAGTTTTAAATAAGAATTTAATGAGAAAGGGAACATGTAAGGAATGAAATCATGCAATGTGTTTTACCGAGGCAATACGTTGTGTTTTACTTATGCTTTCAACTGTGTTTTACCTTGATTATTGTTAGCGATTTTCAATCACTCCTTGCTAATCTCCTCTTAAATATTAATCCTTTTAGAAACACCGGTTATGGACTCGCGAAATTAATGATAAGCACTCTTTTTATTTTTTATTATAAGACAACATTCTCGGACAACGAAGTATAGTAAATGGAAGTTGATAAATTACAATCAAATTTATAGTGTTAATGTACAACCTATGCAGTGTGAATAAGTGGTGTAATGGTGAGCATAGGTACAGTGTAATGGTGTGTATTGGGCAACATTTTTGTGTTTTTACTCTGCAAATTTTGGCTGGGCAACATCCATACTTATCAACATTAAATTCTCTTTAATATGTGATTTTAAATAGCAATTTTTTTGCAGCTAATTAGTAACGGGTAGCGAGTCCTTGAGGGGTAGCAATTAATTGTCTGACAACCAAACTTTATGACCACAGTTCTTTTTAACTAATTGTTGTGTCAACGATTGATTCATTATCTTTTTGTATTCACTGGGTAGTGATTCATGCCTTGATTAGTCATCAATGGTGTTTTAATGAACAATGATTTTTGTTTAATGTTAAATTTGTTATTACTCAACAACTTTAATGTTTAATAGACAACTTGTTATACTTTAATACTGTTAATATTGCTAGACAATGTGTTGGAAATAAATATTGTTAATATGGTTATAATTATTGCATTATACATTGATATTGTTAATATTGTTATATATTGGTAATTGTTAAATTAGATTTGTAATTGTTAATTAAATTAGATTTGTATTTAATGTTAAATTAGATTTGTAATTATTGATTAAATTATATTTGTATTTAATGTTAAATTATATTTGTAAATTATTGACTAATTTGTAATTTAGACTTGTTAAATTAGATTGTAATTATTGACTAATTTAGACTTGATTAATGGTTTGGTTGTTGGAGAAGTCATGTATTAGCTTGGTCTTTTTCTTCAAATGGTGTCATCTTGCATCTTGTTGACCTGTTGCTTGGGGTGTGGGTGTAGTCCTCCTGTTAGTAACTTGGCTCCTAGCGAGTTGGATTCATCTAGATTCCTTGGTCCAGATAGGTTATGTAGCACCAAGGTTATTGAAACGCCTATCATCTAGGGATGTTATGATTCCTGATGAGGGGATAATTGCACTCCCTAAGGGACAGAGGCGAAGGATAACTTGGCCGGGGTCAGTGCTACCCATTGTGGGCATTGTTCATGGTAGTTTTTTTTGGCGTTTGGGTTGTAATGCCTTCATACATTTGGTTGTGCACCATAGAGGTTCTAGTTGCTGGTCGTCAAGGCAGTTGTGTTGGGATTGTGGATGTTTTCCTTTAGCTTGTAGGCATTGTCATGTTTGTGTCAGGTGGGTAGTCGTTTCTCTTTGTCTTTCGATTTACGCATGTTTTTCCCAGTTTGTCTTGCGCTAGTGTGTGGAGTCATATTTTTTTGTTTCCTGATATGGATGCTTGTGTTTGTCGCCAGGCCATGTGGTTCAACCATTTTTCATCTTTTCCTTCCTTTCAAAAAAAAAATGCACTTTCAGCTTCACTTGTTATCGTAACGATTGGGGTCGTCATAGATTGAGTGAGTGGGATCCATGAAAGAATCATGAAGAGTATGAAGGTATAAAAAGGAATGTTCAGACCATGGAATCCAACGAAGGAAAATATTGAAATATGGTTGAAAACCAAGGAGCTTGATTTTGTGCAGAAGGAAAACAAAAACCCTAAGATAACACCTTGTAAAGATCTGAACAAGTACGTGTTTAGCTACCTAGATGAGGTGTTTTTTTGTGATTTACCACATGTTTTGTAGGAGTGCATATTGATATTGAAATATAACTACCCTACAAATCAAATAATAAAGATCGAGTGGAATCCTATGGAGATCGTGCAGCTACAACAAGTTAACAACAAATTTACGCATGCAATATATTTCTGGTTAGACAGTATTGTTGCAAGATTTATCATAGAATTTGTAGTAGATACTTAGAAGTATTATCGCATAGAAAAGAAAGAGTTACTAAAGGGACCCAGAGGTAGGTATATCAGATTGTTGTATACTTCCATGAAGATCCTATTGTATAACAAAGTTTTAATGATTATGGCATCAGACAACTAAACTTCCCTACGTGAATGGGGGAATGAATGAAAAGAGATGGAGAAATGGAGGAATATATGGATATAGGAAAGAAGGAGGAGGCCTTGGACCCAATCATGATGAAGGAAGATTAGATCAAGTAGATCATGGCAACAGTTGGAAACATTTGTAGTGGAGTACCCTACCAATAAAAGATGAATAATAAGAAGGGATCCATAGCAGATAGAGAGGGGTTGGAAAGTGATGAAGTAGAGGTAGAGGATCTTCGGGATATGGAGAATATTGAGGAAATCTTATGCGCAATGTATGAAAGGAAGATAAGAGGTCCAAGGGTAGGAACAAAAGGCAGAAATCCTATCCATGTCAGTATCAGTGTTGAACCCATAACCGCATGTGCGACTAATACACCAGAAAGAACACCACCATTTAGAAAACCAAATTTCATGGAAGAAAGATAGCAGGAAGTGCACCCAATCAAGGAGCAGTGACTGGAGGAGACATTTCAAGAAGTACTATTTAAGTATCTACACCGTATGGAGGTCGTAGTTCATCCCCATTCAAGATGGAAGGACATGATCCCACCATCAGGTTACCCAAATTCAAGGGAGAGGCATCATAGGATCATGAAAAGAACTTGTTTATCTGTGAGAAGATTTGGGAAGGAAAGAAAATCAAAGATGAGGATACAAAACTTGTGTAGTTAGCTATCATGCTAAGTGACCACACACTGGATTGGTACATGAGCCTAGCTGTAAATAGTCAACCAAGAATAAAAAGGACAATTGCAGATGTCAAGAAGCTACTGATAAATGAATTTCAAAAGCCTATTTCAGAATATTAGTACATGAATGAGATGATTGAGATCAGACAGAAACTAGGAGATTTTTTTGGGGAGATTGATCAAAGGTTCAAACGATTGAAGGGTAAAGTTAAGGATGTCATGATGGATATGAAACATAAACATCTATTTGTGAATTCACTGCTACCACACTTGAAATACCCTTTGAGGCAACAAAAGTTTAAAACATAGGCATAGGCTCTATAGGCATCCCTACAACGCGAAGAGAACTAGTATCAGAAGATAGATCCAAAAATGGAGGAGTTGAAGGAGGATATGAAGAACCTCACATTTCAACTAAACCAAAATAGGGGAAAACATAAAAGACAAGTTGATTGGTGTACAACATGCAGGACAAAAGGACATCATAAGTATGAGTGCCCAACTTTCATGCATTACATGGAAAAAGGGATACCAAACCCTTTTCCAAATGGAGGACCATGATGCAGGATCTGTAAAACACATGGGCATGATCCATATCATTGTCCAATGATTCAGAAGTATCAGATAGTTCCCAAGATTTCATATTGCAACTTTTTCAAATCAATGGGTCACGATGATAAAGATTGTAGGACAATGGACTTGATGTAGGAGATAACGTCGAACACCTATAGGGTGCAGGAATAAATGATGATAGGAAAATCTACACCTCAGTTTAACCAAGTATCACCTCCATACGACACTACACAACAACATTATAACATTACACAACCTCAATATAATAACGTGCAACCATAGTGTAACCTCATGCAATATAATCAAGTGCCTCAGTACAATGCACCACGAGCAGATCAAGGTGGACACAGAGGTGGGGGGCGAGGTAGAGGAGGATTTGGAAGAGGTAGAGGTCCAGTAGTGTGCCACAACTTCCAACAAACAGGACACTATCCAAGGGAATGTCCACTTCCACCTGTGACATGTATGTATTGTGGTGCAGCAGACGATGATACAGAGGATTGTCCAACATCATCGAGGAAGATTCAAGAAAAGAGAAATCAGAAAAATCAGAATGTTCAATGGATTTTTTTAGAGGTAAAGGATGATGGAATAAATATCAACATAGTCACACTAGGAGGAGCTAAGACAGGAGCTGACATAGTAAGATAGGAATCAGTGCAACACCAATGGGTGAAGAGGAATATTGAACCACATAAATAGTTTGATGCAGGGAAAGAAAAAAAAATATTCAAGGAGGCAAGACAGGAGTTCCTCAAGAAAGATGTTTCATCTACATCAACCACACAACATACTAAAAATGTACCAGTGTACAATATTCCCTTAACAATGGACCACACCAGCGAAGTACCACCTATAGTGCAAGTAAGTACCATAAATAATTTTCTACAATTGTGTGTTAAGATACTGAATGACCAATCATCTCTTAAAATGTTGCAAAATATGTTAGAAACATATAACACAGAGGTATAGGGGAAGTTATAACAAAAAATAGTCAATCATCTCCATACAAGGAGGAAAAGTATGGAATTCAGACTAAATGCTAACATTGGAGATTTCAATATGTGGGACATCATACTAGATTTAGGCTCTAAGATAAATGTGTTACCCAAGAACACATGGAAGTGTATGGGAGATGCCACACTAGGCTATTCACCTATCCAATTGAAGCTAGTTTACCAAAAAAATGTTTTACCAATTGGAAGGCCTAAGGGTGTGACAGTAGATCTAGATGGAGTGTGCACTAAGGAAGACTTTGAATTGATAGAAATAGTGGGTGGCACAACACCCTATCCAACATTGCTTGGCCTAGATTGGCATTTGATAACTAGGCCATAATAAAATTGAATACAAGGAATATGACATTTGAATCAAGAGAATACAAAGTCATTGCACCATTAGATTCATCAGAAGGAGAAAGGTTTGTAGAACCCACTTGCTTAGACCTGGAGAAAATCAACCAGTTATATAGAACCACAACACGTGAAGAAGATTATGTCAACCCAACTGCAGACAGAGTATTTAGCTGGAGGAGAATCACATCATGTGCTTCGGACTTGGATACAGGCTTGGAGAATTGGCAGAAAAAATTACATGAAGTCTCTACATGAAGATGTGCAAGAATAGACCACATAGTGAGATGGGTAGCTACAGAGATAAGAGAACCTCCTAGTTTTCATGAGGTGAATGACTTAGAAGAATTCCTAACAAGATACAAAGATGAATTGTTAGATAATCAGAGGTTCTTATCCCTAGACATTGCACTCAAGGAAACACCTACAAGATGGTGGGGTGCACACAAAGAAACAGTTAAGGACTAGCACCAATGTAAGATACTATTGCACATTAGATTCAGTGCAGAGTAGGGGAGCACTAAGATGCAGAGATAGGATGGACAGGGGACACCAACATAATATTTGGAAAAATAAAAAACACTATGGAGGATGAAACCACCATAGAAATGGCCTCATTACTTCATCTATACCTTAGAAGGACTTCCAGAAAACTGGTATGTTGATGAGGAACTAAACAGAGGCATGACAGAATGGAAAACATTACAGAAAAAATTTATAGGCACTTTCTCATTTGAACATGAGAACCTTAACATTGATTCAACACTCAAACATATAAGAGGGGTGATATTCATTGATGAACCATAGGTTGAACATATGACAAAGTATCAACAACAAAACATACATACAGTTAAGGAACTACTGGCATGTTATCGTGTGGAAGAAGAAGCACCAGAGGAAGATGATCTACACAATATTCAGATTACAGAAATTGAAGGTGAAAGAGAGGTGGAAGGTCCATCTTTGGAATCAGAAGTATTTTTTGCACCTATCAAAGTGAAGAAAGTTAATATTGGGACAGGAGATGAACCTAAAATGGAAAGTATTGGGGACTATTGGGATGAACAAACAAATGAAAGAATAACAGAGTTACTGCGTCAGTAGAATGAGCTATTCCCAACAACGTTTATAGAGATGAAAGGCATAGTAGGAGAGATAGGAGAGATGAAGATACCTCTCAAACCGGAGGCTAGATATGTCAGATAGAGACCGTATAGATTGAATCCAATATATAAGAAGAAAGTGAAAGAAGAACTTGATAGAATGTTAGAAGATGGAATCATAGAACCGGTGGAGGAATCTAAATGGAGAACCCCTATGGTAGTGCAAGAAAATAATCAAGGGGGCATAAGGATTTGTGTAGTCTTGAGGAAACTGAATGATTCTTGCCTACATGACCCCTTTCCCACCCCCTTCACAAATGAGGTATTAGAGAATGTGGAAGGCCAGGAGGCCTACTCATTTACAAATGGATTCTCAGGTTACAATGATATCAAGATATCCCTAGAAGACAGGTACAAGACCACTTTTGCCATAGAATGGGGATCCTACTAGTACACAATCATGCCTTTTGGGATGAAGAATGCATCAACTTTTGGGATGAAGAATAAATCATCTTTTAGAAGTGTATATGGATTATTGGACCGTATATAGTCCATTAAAAGTCCATGTGGAAGTGTTAAGGCTGATGTTGGAAAGATGTAGGCAATGCCAGGTATCATTGAATATCAAGAAGTGCATTTGTGGGACACCTTTTGGAATATTGTTGGGACATATAGTCTGTAAACAAGGGTTATTGGTGGATCCTACTAATATTAAAGTCATTATTAATTTACCACCACCAAAATCAGTGCGCTAGTTGAGAGAAACATTAGGACATACAAGCTACTATAGAAAATTTATAAAAGGGTATGCACAAATCACTACACCCATGGATAAATTGTTAAAGAAATATACTAAATTTTAGTGGAATGAGGACTGACAGCAAGGTTTGGACACCCTAAAAGAAAAATTGGTCACAACACCTATTCTAGTGTTCCCAGATTGGGAAAAGACATTTTATGTGCATGTAAATGCATCAACTATAGCACTTGGAGAAATTATGGCACAACCAGGAGCCAGGGATTTGGGTCATCCTATAGAATTTTCTAGAAGAAAATTGTCAGAATCAAAGCATAACTACAATACTATAGAAAGAGAATACCTAGCTATGGTCTATGAACTTCATAAGTTCATAGATTACTTATTGGGAAAAAACTTTAAGATATTCACAGAACATTCAACCTTCAAATACCTAGTCAACAAGCCAGTGTTAGGGGGGAGGATTTGTACATGGCTATTGTTATTTCAAGAATTTGATTTTGAAGTGATAGTCAAACCAGGGAAGTTGAATGCGGGACCAGATCACTTGTCAAGGGTAACCAATGGAGAAGAACCTACCAACTTAGAAGACAAATTCCCTAATGCACAGTTATTTTTAGTCCAAGTAGCTGATGAATATTTTGTTGACATCATTGAATACTTGAGTACATGGATTGTGCCACAAGAGACGTTTAACACTGCGAAGAAGAAAAATATGGTAGTCAGAATTGTAGAATATCAAATGATTGTAGGACACTTATACAATATGGGTGTTGAAATCATTTTGATAAGTGGTGTACTAGAACATGAAAGGCCTAGTATTTTGGCAAAATCTCATGAGGAATAGCTGGAGGAAATTATGCAGGAAAAGCTATTGCGTAGAAGGTATTTTGCATAGGACTATGGTGGAAAAAATTCACAGAGATGCTAAGTATTATTTCTATAGATGTGATGTATGTCATAGGTTTTGTAAACATAATATAAGGGATGAGATACCCCTAAGACCACAAGTAACTTTGCAGGTATTTGAAAAATGCGAAATAGATTCTGTGGGACCAATTAACCCACCAACAAAAAGGTCAAGAATAAGGTATATCATTACTGTGACAGAATACCTAATAAGCTGGGCAGAATAAGTGCAAGTAAAATATTGTAGCATAGAGACATCAACACATTTCTTATTTGAGTAAGTGATCACTAGATTTTTCTATCCAAGGACTTTGATGAGTGACCACGATACTCACTTTATCAACAACACTATAAAGGCTATGACCAAGGAGTTTGAAGTCTATCATCATAATTGTACATGATACCATCCTCAAGAAAATGGAATAGTAGAATCCTTCAACAAGATCCTGGAGAATTCTCTAACAAAGATATGTAATGTCAAGAGGGATGATTGGGATTTGAAGATACTAGCAGTATTATGGGCATACATGAATACATGCAAAAATATGACAGGACAAACACCATTCAGGTTAGTGTATAGGCAGGAAGCAATAGTACCATTAGAATTTATGGTACCCAGTCTATGCGTAGTAGCAATCACCAACATGACAGAAAGAGGCGCAGTGGAGGAGAGATTGAATCAACTAACAGAGATGGAAGAGGATAGGATTCTAGAAGGATTTCATCAAGAGGTATAGAAAGTAAGAGACAAATGTTGGCATGATAGACATATCAAGAGGAAGAGTTTCAAGGAAGGAGACCTAGTCTTTCTCTATGACAATAAATTTTTTCAACATCCTGGTAAATTAAGAATGCATTGGCTAGGGCCCTATGAAGTAAATACTTTCATAGATGGGGGATATGTACAACTAAAGGATCTCGCAGGAGCCAAGATATAAGGAATGATCAATGGGAGTCGACTGAAACTATACGGGGATCGCCAACCTCCTAGCACTTAAAACTTATATGCACAGTAAGAAAACATGTACATAGTTTATTATAGTAGAAGTTAAGTTAGATAAAATGAGAAAAAGAAACAAAAAGGAGAAAAAGAAGGAAAAAGAAATAAAAAAATAGAAAAGACAAAAATAATGGAAAATACAACGCACAATAGAAAGAGGACTCAGCGCAACGAAAGAAAAAATTTATGCTCACAACATATGAGCGATACACTGCACACTAAGGAAATGTTACAACAAAGGTACATTGCACACTCGAAAAACTCAGTGCACTGGAAAAGGGACCAACGGTCAGAAAAAGTGGAAATATGAAAAATGACGGTTATGGTAAAAAGGTGCCAACTCGCGACATTTATGAAATTAAATGGAATGTACTCATAAAATGCCATTACATTAATCACAGACAAGGAAGCTTCTCTGAGAGGAGACTTAACGAAGGATACAGGGTGAACCAGTTGGGACCTATTCAAAAAAAACTAACTAGTACCCACGATGGCACTACCAAATATGGGTGCGTCGAGCCAACTGGGGAGAAAAACTAGAAGCAACATTAGAGCACCACAGGAAACAATGGAAGCCAAACACAAAACCATACAGACCGAGGAATTTTTCGACATGGACACAATTCCTTCACCACACGAAGAACAAATAAACCCTACACCAGTGGTGGAAGAGGTACAAGCTTCAATGGCATCAACCATGGAAGTAGACCCGCACAATGGTGTACAAGGTCACACTACAAATGATGAAAGCACTGTATAGCACCCTGCGAGGACCAAATAAGCCCAACAAACACATGGTTAAGCCAACATGCAGAAAGAGGCTACATCGCCAAGACCACCCAAAATAGAATATCCACAGTAGCAGGAGGGCCTGGTGGAAGACATTATGAACCAAACAGACCTTGACATGGGAAAGAGAGAGATGGAGGTTGGGTCCTCAAGTCAACCACCAAGAAGAAATAGAAAGAAACCCATGGTGTCATCCTCGTGAATATAACCTGACACATCTATCGTACTATAACGCATTCCAAAGGGAGTGCAAAACATGCCTACACTTTCAAGATGAGTGGAGAAGTTGAAGTATTCATACCATGACATGGATGATGCTGGAAAATTCCCTGAATTTGAATAGTAGGTGTACCTGAAAATCATTGGGACAAGTCCCTTTGGAGACCCAATCTTACAACCAAATCCATGGGCAGTCGACCTAGCCAACACAAGGATTCTAAATATGCTTGAGATTCCCCATTTTGGAAGGGGGAAAGAGGTAAACAACTGCATCAATAAGTTGATGGCGATCCTCCATGGAGGATTCCTATGGTGGGAATAACCCATATCAATGGATGTAGAGCTTATATAACTCATCATAGGCCTTCCGTAAATGGGTGAGAACCCTATGCAGTACGTCAATGACAAATCAAAGGAGAAAACCTTGGCTGAGGAGATGAATAAAACCTATGGTATAGAGAGTGGCTCCCATGGGATCGTAATCAAAAGGATCAATGATGCAACAACAAGGATGGCCACCAAAATCATGGCCTGTAATATGCTCAGGAAATGTTGCAAGGACAATGTCCCTACTGGGGTCGTCATGGCTGCAATGTCGTGCACTAATAGGACTTCGCTCAACTAGGTCCCCCTATTTGTTAAAATTATTCCTTGACGACTCTAAAGATGCATGGGACTTGGGGACATAGTTCCACTACTCATGGCTACTCATGTTGATTTCTCTGATGGGGTGGAGGGATCCCCCATACTCCCAATTCTGTGACTGGATAGGTTGTTTCCATGCAGCGCGGTACACATCGTTGGGGAGAAACACTGACCCCAAGTATAGAAGTTCCAACACAACTACATTTTCTAGGTATTTCAATGAAATACAAGAGAGTATTGCAAATACTTGGAGAGTTACTCTAGACATGGTCACACAGTACATGAACATAGACAACTTCCGAGCGATGAGGAACAACATGTGGATTCAAACACATAGGGATGTAGGGAAGGAGTGGCTACAACTAAGGTACTATGTCAATGAAGATGATATAGACATGTCCATGAGATATTGGCATGATGACTAGAGGATTCCAGTCCTAACTCAAGAAGTGCTTAAGGGTACATAAGTAGACATCGATTCTCCCAAGAAGTTGATGAAGTCAGAGAAACCTAGACAAAAGATGGAGCAACAAAAGAAGGGGAGTGTGTCAAAGAATAATACACAAGAAACACAAAAGGACATTTCCCCACAACAAAAGGAACAAGGAGCGGGGGATACCGCAATGCAGGGAACCCCCTCAACATCCAATCCACAAGAGACAGATCCCCATAAGAAGCCAACCTTACATACAGGAGGCTCGCGCAAGAAGGAAAAAGTGCAAAAGAGATCCCATAATATACGATCACTGAGGATGATGCAGACCTTGTGGAAGAAAGGGTCCAGGACCATGTAGTGGAAGACTTTGAAGAAGCCTTGCACTAGGAGAAAAAAATGCAAGACAACCAGGAAAGAATAAAGCAGGTCCTTGAGTAGATCATGACAATGAAGAGGCCTGAAAGGGGAACATAATTCTTTCCTGAAGCAGCAACAATAACAACGAAAAAGACTACCCCAAACAAGTAGGATATAGTTCAAACTATCTCCCAGGTGAGTGAAAATTTTAAATTGACAACTGATATGTTGCAAATGGATGAAACTGCAGCACAAATGCCATTGAAATATTTGGCGCAGGTAGATATGGTGTTAGCAAGAATACCTACCAAGGAATTGTACAAAATCCAATTCAGTGTCGTCCAGGACATACAAGCACGAGTAAGAACAGATGCAACAAAACTGCAAGAAATCAGAGATGACAAAGAATCCTTGGAGATGGTGATCAAACAGGTCAATTTCGAAACCAAGGAAGAAAAGGAGTGCATAGAAAAAATCAAAAAGGGGGTGACAACAATCTACAATCACATCACTGACAGTGCACAGACCGAGAACACAAGTGTAGAGGAGAAACTCAAACTAATTTCCCAAACCATCGAACATTATAAGCAACCAATTGAGGAATTAATGGAAAAATTGACCCCTACAAATCCTCCCAAGGTAAGGGACCAGAGAAAAAAAGAAGTTTCACTCCAAATAGAAGCAATGGAGGAACAAGTCAACACATCAGGAGGATTGTTTGATAGAGTGACATAGTTCTGGACAACATTTGATTAGGATGAGTAGGTCCAACAATGGTACCAAGAAGAGGAAAGGCTAAGTACATCCATGCAAGATCTCAAGAATAGGTAGAAAATAATGAGAATCACATAGTGCCTGAAAGGTAATAAGGACTTAAAGAAGTTGCAGGCATATCTAAAAGCCGCGTAGAGGCAAACACATAAGACATAGGTGGAAATAGAACCCCTCTAGGAGAAATTAGCGTAGATAATCACGTAGTTGGAGGAGGAAAAGAAGAACCTAGCACAAGCATGAACATAGTTTGCAATAATGATATAGGAGGAGGTCACAACGCAAGCACTAGAGGTGCTAACATAAAAGTTCACACAAGTCCAAGTTAGAGGAAGGGAACTTGCAAACAAGTTCCACAACCTAGCAGGGGTTGTCTAGGGAACACACAATGCCTACGTGGCTCAGGATGAACCACATGTCAGTGTTCCAGGCCTATTGGGAACAGGCCTATTTTGAGGAAATCTTATGTTTGGAGGATAAAACCCATAATTGAAAAAATACAGTGGGAAGGAAAAGAAACACATGTGAGGAAATCATGTAAAGCATATAGGAAGGGAAACCTAACCATAATAGGGTTAGGGGATTTGTAAAAGAATGTAATAGTTGTTGAGCTGAGAATTAGTATATATAAGTACCTAGGAGGTCTAGGTAGAGAGGTGCTAAGTTTTGTAATGTTCGATGAAGGAAACTACGGTGAGATCGAATACCAATTTTGTAAGTTGTTGATCTGTAGGAGAGCCAAGCAACTAGATCCTAAGGGTTAGATTGCAGACTGAGGAGCCTTGTGTGATCTAGTCATCCTCGCAGGGAGTTTGGAACCTATTTTGTGATTATATGATCAGAAACTGTAGTGCGCGCGGCACCATATATTACATAACCATAATAAAATAGCCTAAGAGATAGATCTTTGTGGGCATAGCCCAAGAGAGGGTGAACCACGGTAATATATGTGTTATGTGATGTGATTGATTGCATGTTTCCCTTTTGTAAGTAGTTAGACTATGAATGGATGAATGGGTAATTCTATGAGATCTGTTAGAATGCATGCATAGACTTAACAGGTGAATGAATAGTAAGAAGAATAGAAAGAACACTATATCAAGGAATAAGAAGATGAAATGCAATCCTAGATCCCCACTCTTTCCTAGACTACAAGCATCTGAGAATTGCAATCACCCATAGAACTATCTCGGGTGAGACTGCAGAGTATGCTTTGTGTGTTCTGTTTCCTTCTGGTTTACCAGGAGGGACGATAGTTTTAGAGGGCTTTGTTGGAAGCTATTCAGATATGGACATGGGTCAGCCTAAGAAGTGGTTAGAGAAGGAGTAAAAACCAACATATACACATGTTTGGGTGGTTATTTTATTATATATGGCTTACCTGCCATGATATTATGACTTGTGGACCCCTGGAGGGAATACGTGTTTGTCTTTGGAGGACCTTAACAAGAGAAAGTTTGATCATGAAGGCACAAGGTCACTCGGACCTTCATTTGGGGCATGAAGCCAACATGTTGGATGATGTTCCCCCTTCTCTTGGGACACATGGGTACACATTAGATGATGAATGTTTCCTTTAGAGGAATAATATGACACCTTGGAGAAGGAAACTAGTCCCCCTTTGATCAACATTTGGCCTTGGAGGCTCAAAATGCCATTTCCTAGAGTATGATGTCATACTTGGAAGGATAGGGTTTGGTGATGTTGGATGATTTAATGATGATTTGGCACATCTAGATGAAGGAATACCCTTTCACATGAATATATGGCCTTTGGAGGCCCAATGTCTCCCTAAACAACCTCAATGTCTTGCTCATTATGTCAAAATATCACCCCAGAGAGTATGATGTCATCATTTAGGGTTTTATTTTATGTAATATTTGAATTTTAAGATGTAAATGGACAAAAACAGGAGGTGGGCAGATAAAATTTTGCAAGTGAAAGATGATGTCTTTATACCAATCAAACTAGGAAAATTTGGCAGTTACCTCTATGTATGGTTCTTTTGTTTGATCCTCCTTAGACTATGTTTCTATGATGTTTGTTTACAGTCTATTCAAGTCCAAAACTCTACAGTTAGATTCAACCAACCACTTGGCTAGTCCTTATCCTTTTACTAGCTTCTTGGGCTTGATCTCTGTGACATACTCCTGGATATTAGAAATTCATTTACCTCATTTTCCCTCACTGTCAAGATGTGTGACAATATCCTTTATAGTGATGGTAGGTACATATGCTAATATATTAGAGTGTAGTATATAATCTCTAAAATCATTTAATGCTCTGACTAATGCATAATCCTACTTTACCATGCTACTATATTTCAGCTCAAGATCTCTTAGGGACTTACTCAAAAAGGTTGTGGGATGCTCTTGATTTTCTTCATTTTTCAGCAGAAACACAACAACTATAGTATGAACTGATGCGAAAGAAAAAATCAGAATGAGTAGGTCCAACATAATTTGGGTCCATAAGAACTAGAGCTTCTCCCAAGGCCATTTTTATATATTGAAAGGATTCTTTAGCGTCAGTTGTCCACTTGACTTCATGGTCATTTTTCATCATGTTGGTAATACACTTCACCATTTCAGAAAATTGGAGATAAACCTTCTTATAAAACCTATTTTACCCAGGAAGGATTGTACTTATTTCTTGCTCCTAGAATGAGCATTTTTTTTATTGCCTCCACCCTTTCCAAATCTATCCTCACATCTTATTTGGATATTATATGGCCAATAATATTTCCTTAAATTATTGATGTGATATTCATATGTATTGGAGATAATAGGCATGTCATCAAGGCACATGACAATGAACTTGTCTCTCTCACCAATGTAAGAAATGTCGATAACTCTCTAAAACGTTTCTCCTAAATTTATCAGAAAAAAGGCATTTTGTCATCTTTGTCATCTAGGTGCATGGCCACTTGGTTGTATCCTGAAAAACCATCCTTCATGTATATTCTTTTTTTCCCTAATACTTTCTATAGTATATGATCCATCTTTGGAAGGGGGTATTTATCTTTTAATGAACACATATTCAGGGTTCTGAAGTCTACGCATAGTCTTATTTCCCCACTCTTATTTCTCACTGGAACTAAATTAGAAACCCATTCAGAGTACCTTAAGGGGGTAATAATATTGGAATCTAATAATTTCCTCACCTCTTTCACAATGGTAAGAAAAAGAAGAGGATTAACTTGCATGATCTTCTACCAGAAAGGCTTGGTACCAATTTTGAGGGGTATTCGAGGATAGATGATACTGGTATCATAAGTTTTTAGTTCCTCGTATATCCATGAAAATAATTCCATGTACTCTTTGAACAACTGGAAATAATCTTCCCAATGATCAACAGGAATATTTCTCGACAACTTAATATATTTAGGATCTTTTTCAGTCCCAATATTATATTCCTCAATGCTATCATCTTTGGGGATGACAACTGGTTTGACATGTACATCAGTTCTATCAAACAATTTCTCTAAAGGCACTAGTCCTTTAGGAATGAAATTATTATTGAGATGAAAAACTTTATTCTCAACCATGTAATTACTAAATTCAGGAATCTCTTCATCTCCTTCACCAATCTCGTGTTTGGTGTCTTATTCATTATCTAAATCGATATGAGTATTTGCAAACTTCTCTTTCACTTCCATGAACTTTTTGATCTACTTATCATCTTCAAAAACTTCCCATTATTTGATATTATTAGGAATGGAAGTTATGTATCTCATATCAATATCATATTTAATTTGAGGGGAGGCTGGTACTTTAAAGTTACTAGCAGTTACTTCTTAGGAATCAACTGGCTAATTAAATTCTCTCAAAACAACAAAAGCATTGAAATATGCATAACAATTATCAATCATATCCCATACCTGATTTATGTAATCCATCATTGTTGTATGCCTTGTTTGATAAGAGCCTTTTACTTTCTACACGACTAGCTCTGAATCTCCAAATACGACCATCATTGTAATTTGCATCTTTCTTGTTTCCTCCAATCCTAAGATCAAGGCTTCATATTCATTCACGTTATTTTTGGCCTCGAACTCAAGATTGTAGGAAAAATGAATTTCTTTCTTGGTTGGGGAGATGAGAAATATACCATCCCCAACTCCTTTTGAGCATGCACCATCAAAGAACATCTTCCATATGCCATCCACTTCCTCCATGGGGATCATAATAAGATTTGCAAGCATTGGAGTTTCCTTGTACTCTTCATTTACATATATGAATATACAACATCCCAGATATTCATCAACAAAATATATGGGATGATTCAAAAGGTTTTTTTGATCACTAAACACATAAGAAAAATTTGTCTTTTGGCACAACCTTCTAAACTTCCCTACAAAAACTGTTATAGTGGCATAAGTCATATCCATATGCACAGTGCCTCCCAATTTTCATGCCTAAGTTTTGGAATGAATCATGCCATAATTGGGTAGTACATCAGCCACCACTATTTCCATCATAATGATCTTAACATGAAGTTGGAAGAGGGTGAAAACCATTTCTTTAATCTCCCATAACACTTAACTTTCTTGGCATCAAATGAATAAAGGTCATGATATGTCCTGGTTATTTCCAATCCCAACTTTTTCATGACTAATTTAGGCATAATATTGTGCGATTATCTAGAATCAAGCATACTATTGTGCAACATCTTATCATGAATATTCAAGGTTACATAGAAGGGTGCCACATATTCTTCTTTGTCATCAATATGGGGACCAAAAAATATGGTAGGGGACTCATCTTGTACATTCAAAGTATTAGGAGGATCCCCTGCATCATTTTCTCAATATATTTACAGTATGAGGGGTTTTTATCCAGATCCACCAAAGGCATGGGAATATTGATCTTAGACAATTCACATTCAAAATTGAAAGGTGAAACTAATTCCTCAAGCTCTTTAGTTTTTGTTTCCATTTCTACAGGCTCCAAAACTTCATCTAACTTAGGGATGTCTAGAACCTCTTTAGATTTATCTTTAGACATATTTGGACCAACTTTATTATCCTAAGACTGATTATAAACAACAAATGTTTTCTTCTTAGGCTTGATATCATGCTTATTATTCATCTCATCATGTATTTCATCTGCAAAAATTATGTACTGAACTTAGGATAAAGCTGTGAGATCGGAAGAGCGGT
>CBVK0101044747.1:0-22363 GCA_900067695.1 Picea abies | reverse complement strand
GTTCTAACCTAATTACCTATGACAATTAGTCCAGATTAAACTGTTGGCTAAGGAATTACTCTATCCTGGGGTTATCTGACCAAGATTAGGCAGTTTGGTCAGATTTATTCACTAACTAACCTAAATCACTTGGCTAAGATTAAACAGTTTAGCCAAGCTTATTCACTATTCCTATCAACCTCAATTTAAAGAATTTGACCATACTTGAAAGGTATGGACCAAATCATGTTATTGCATGGGGCTCTATTGAATTTCTTTTATGCCCTCTTTTATTCTTTTTCTTCTTTTCTTTTCTTTCTTTTTCGTTTCTTCCAAATTATTTACAGAATGAAAAACCATTTGAAAAACAAAAACATTTAAAGAGAGAACATTTTAGTCACAAGTTGATCCTATAAATTATAGGGTTATAACAACAACTCCACTTGGGGATGGTACTCTCCTTGTGAAGTGCCAAGAATCCTGATTCCTGATGTTCTGAAACTTTCCCCATAGTCACCTTTGTTTCTTGATCAGTTTTATTGTTGAAAATTAGAAGACAATGTTCATAGGCTTAGGGCCTTCTCTGCGGGCTTCAACCATCTAATCAGATTTATTTCACTCAAAAACTTGTAAATAAAATGAAAATGATTTGTACAATGGAAAAGTGTGACTGTAGGTTCCTACTGTGGAGGTGAATAGTGCTTCATCATTATGCCATTTACAGGTCCTCCTGGCAGATTTGTCCCATCACTGTTGTTTAGAAAGAATGCATTATTTCCTCTGAATGCTTGAATCATGTAAGGTCCCTTCCATAGACTGTCGAATTTTCCATGCTTCCCCTTATCTTCATTTCGGGCATCCCATCTCAGAACCAAGTCACCTAGCTCAAAGTCATCCTCTTTAGTTCTCTTGTCAAAGATTTTTTTAATACTTTCTTGGATGACCTAAGTCTTTTCATATACTTATTCTCTGGACTACTGCAATTGGATCATCTGGTTGATCCTTCTTTGGGAGTCGTTCGGCTCGACTTGCATCTCTTGCAACAATTTCATGACAGGAACTCCTAAGGAAGTGGGCAAAACTGCTTCAGTGCCATAGACCAGCTGATATAGTGACATACCAATTGACCTATTGGTGGTTAGTCTGTCAGCCCATAATGTGAAAACCAGCTTGTTATGCCATGATTTTTTGTTTTCTTGCAAAGTTTTCTTGATAATGTTCACCAGGGTCTTATTTGATGATTCAGCCAGCCCATTTCCCTGAGGGTAATAAGTTGTGGAATGACCCAAACTAATATGGTATTGGTTGCAAAATTCTATCAACTTCTTAGATCGGAAAGTCATTGCATTGTTAGTTATAATCTTTCTAGGACATCCAAAACAAGACAAGATATTATTTTCAAGAAATTTAATAATGACAGAATCATTATCTTGCCTGCTTGGTACATCTTTGATTCATTTTTTGAAATACTCAGTAGCAGTGAGAATCCACCTGTGCTGGCCTGAAGAGGGAGGATGTGTTTCTCCGATAAATTCTAGCCCCCATTGCTGGAAAGGAGATTCTACCGAGATTAGTTTCAGGGGCAAAGGAAGGAGCTTCTTTTTTCCCTCAATAATCTAACACTTATGACATGTAGTCACTTTCTAATGCACATCAGTGAATAGCATAGGCCAATAAAACCCAACTCTGAGAATTTTGTTAGCTGTGGTCTTCCAGCTTAGATGACCACCATAGTCTCCTGCATGAAAATCCTGCAATACTTTGTCAGCTTCATCTTTTAACAGATAGTTCAACAAAATACCTCCAGGATCCTTCCAATATAGATTTCCTTCTAGAATGAAAAAATGTAATGCTTTCAATTTCAAAAATCTAGATTTAGTTTTGGTCAGACCAGGGGGAGCTTGTAAGTTATGCAAAACAAATATCAGGTCTGTGTACCGTGGGGAGTTCAGAAATACCTCTTTCACGTTTGGAGTCGCCTGCTCTCCCTCTTCATCTACTGCAACTAAAAAATTAATATCAAGAGTATGGAAATTGGATTCATCCATTAACTTTGCTATACCTTGACCTTTAACCAGTTTAGTAGGCTTAATCTCTATGTCATACTCCAGAATGATAGCAATCCATTTTCCACTTCGGCCATCTGGATTGTCCTGAGTTAAAATGTCTTTTACTACCGTGTTCGAAACATATGCGATGGTGTGGGAATGGAGAATATATACTCTAAAATCCTTGATGGCTTTTACCAGGGCAAAAGCTTATTTCTCCATTATTTTATAATTCAAAGCAACATCTCTCAATGCCTTACTGAAAAAGGCTATGGGTTGTTCATACCCTTCGTTGTTTTTTTGTAGTAATATTGTTGCAATGGTATGTTCAAAAGCGAAAGAAAAAAGGTAAAAATCCTTGGTGAAATCAGAACTGATCAAGACCGGAGCCTGTGTGAGTGCATGTTTGACTTGTTCAAAAGACTACTTAGATTCAGTGTCCCATTTTATTTTTGTGTCCTTCTTTAACATGTTTGTGATGTTCCTGAGAAGTTCGTCCAGGTTGGGTATGAATCTTCTTAGAAAGTTTATTTTTCCAATGAAAGACTGTAACTCTTTGATATTTCTTGGGTGTTCTAATTTCTGAATGGCCTCGATTTTGCTGGGGTCTATCTTAATTCCGTCCTTAGAGATTATGTGCCCTAGTAGTTTACCTTCCTCTAATCCGAAGAGACTCTTCTTAGGATTCAAAGAGATCCCAAATTTCCTGCATTTCTCAAATACTCGTCTAAGATATCCTAAGTGCTCATCATCAAATTGGGAAAACATAGTTACATCATCCAGATAAATGACAATAAATTTGCCAATTTCTTCCACAAAAGCGATATCCATCGCTCTTTGGAAAGTGGCCCCAGCATTCATCAACCCGAAAGGAATTTTCACGTACAAGAAGGTGCCCCAAGGTGTTGTGAAGGTTGTTTTCTCATGGTCATCTAGGTGAACGAGGACCTAGTTATAGCCTGAGAACCCATCCAGCAAGGAAATCTGACTGGATCCAACTACCCTTTGTAATATGTGGTCCATTTTTGGCAATGGCTAGTTGTCTTTTAAAGAAACTTTGTTCAGGTTTCCGAAATCAATGCACAACCTGATTTCCCCAAACTTCTTTTGGGTTGGGACCAGATTTGAAACCCATTTGGAAAATCGTAACAAAACTATGATTTTAGCATCATACATCTTCTTGATTTCTTTTTCTATCAGGGGAAGTAACTTGGGATTGATTCTCCTAAGTTTCTTCCTGAAAGGTTTTTGATCTTCTTTTATTGGGATTCTATGTTGTATGATGCTCGTGTCGTAGGATTTCAAGTCCTCGTAACCCCAGGCAAATATGTCTGAATATTCCTTGAAAAGTTCAATGTATTTGAGTTTCTACTCAGGGGGTAAGGATTTAGAAAGTTTTACTATCCTGGGCTTCTCTTTTGTTCCTATGTTAACATCTTCAACTTCTTTACCACTAGCTTCAATTTTTGGTTTTTTAGCTACATCATTAAAATCAAAAAGGTCTTCTAAACGAACTAAACTCCTAGGTAAATCATTGTTGTTTAAATGTAAAACATCAGATTCCATATCATCTTCACCTAAGTCTCCTGAGTCTATCTTATTTACACTATCATTTCCAAAATTAGATCTATTTACATTTTCATCCTCATTTTCTAAGTCTATGTTTGTACATTCAAAATCATTTTTACATTGCAGAAAATATTCGATTTGGTCGTCATTCCCAAATACCTACCAGTATCTGATGTTTTCGGGGACAATTGGTCTGCAACTCACCTCCACCCTATATGGACGAGTGGAACAAAAAGGTATCTTGCACGAAGCTGCCGACGTAGCTAACCCATCCGCTAAAATATTCTGTCCCCTGGGCATAACCTGTAAATCAACCTCAGTGAAACATTTAAGGGTGTCCAAAATAGTATTCCTGTAAGCTATGAGATGGGGATGTTTTGCTTCATACTCTCCTTTGATTTTCTTGATAATTAACTCGGAATCACCTCTTACCATAATTTTTTTAGCACCAAATTTCTTTAGAAGTTTCAGACCAAGCATCAAAGCTTCGTACTTGGCAATATTGTTAGTGCATTGAAAATTTAATTTGTAAGAATGGTTTTCTGAATACCTGGATCTGTGATTGTGCAACCAAACCCCTGCTCCAGCTCCTTCTTTTCTTACAACTCCATCGAAGTCCATGCTTCAGAATTCTGCTGGCAATTTTTCACTTATCACATTTTTCTTTCTGTCTGCCTCGGTGATCTCTTGGTATTCGTTCAGACCAGATGTATCTTCTTCCAATTGAGTGATTTGTTCTCCTGTATCACCATCGTTATATAGGATAAAGGAATCTAGGTCAGAATGTGCAGAGTATAGGGGATATTTATGTGGGTTTTCTTGGCTGCTGACCATATATTTCATCAACGTCTCTCTGTACAGTCTTCTCTGTTGCCCAAATACTGGGATGGTGGCATATGACATATCCAACTGCAAAGTGCCTTTCAACTTGGTCCCCCATGACCTGGACAACAACATACCATATTTTGGGGGAGTGTCTGCGACCACAATGTCCATAACCATGTTTTTTGTTGGAATCTGAACTAGAGTGATACATAAGTCTTTGATCAAACCAATACATCTGACTTTGCTGGAGTCAAAAGAGTGTAAGTCCTTGTAAGGTCTGGTGACCTCGAGTCCCAGCTTTTCCATCACTGCTTTAGGCATCAGGTTATGGGAAGCACCCGAATCTAACATAGCATTGTGCAGAATTAGTTTGTGTATATTAAGGCTGATGTAAAAAGGAGCAACAATGTCATTGTTAGTTTGACCATCAACTTCAAGGCCAAACAGGAGTTCATGTTGATCATATGTAAGATTTACAACATTTGAATGATTCGATGATCCAACAATTAAGGCATTCATGCCTATATCAAGTTCAATGCTAAGCACTTTAATCACCTGTGAACAGTAAGCATTTTTACTCATCAACTCGAAAAGGGGAATGGAAATTTTCACTTTGGCTAATTCCCCTTTGAGGCTGAAAGGTGTCGGTGCTCTGCTTTGGCTCAGCAATTCTGATTTGTCCACCACAGTCTTCTGGCCAGAAGTATTTGGTGGGTTAGTTGATGAAACCTCAGTCTGCGATGATATTTTTAGAATAGTAAGGTTTCTTTTTGCTGGAACTTCAACATTACCTTTCTCAGGGCTCTTCTCATTAGAAGCCTCAAGGGCTCTCTTGGTTTCGACTATCTTCTTCGTTTCGGTCACCTTTTTTGGGGAAATTCCATCTGTCTTTTTACTTCGCAGATTGTATTGCCGGTGTACCTCCAAAATAGCATTTTCAAATGCTTATTGTTTGGTATCTTCAGCTTCTTCACTTACCTTTGTTTGAGAGAGAAGAAAAAGTTCTTTCTCTTCCTGGGTGAGGAAAATAGCGTCATTACCGTGAATGCCCATGAGGTTTATGTGAGTATCCTCCAGTTCTTCAATTACTTCTTCTCCTTCATAGGAATAATTTTCTTGTAGGGGTGGTCTAATCTGTTGATCAAGACCCCTCTGTTCTCTTTGATCTCTAGGATCTGTCTGCCTGATTTGAGGAGGATTCCTTCTGAAGTTAGGATTTTGAATTTAAGGAGCTGGTTGGTTTTCTCTAGGAGGGTTTCTTTCAGATACGGTGAGTCTCTCCATCATCCTTTCCATTTCTCTAGATAAGGAATCCAATTTGGCATCAGAAGAAGATGTGGAAGGTTCTTCTTTAATCATGACTCTCCTCTCCATCCTCTGTCGTGCCCTTTTATCCAATAGGTTAGCCTCCATGCTTATTGCGCTTTTCTACATGTCTTCAAGGGTGGTGGAATTTCTTTCCCTTAATTGATATGACATATCAGCGTTGAAACCGTCAGGGAATTTTATCAATGCTAAACCTTATGGGGGTTTAATATCGGCCAGAATTGCGTTGTACATATTATTGAAGAAAATACAGTAATCTTGAACGGGCTCACCTTGATTCCTTCTAATGTTTTCATATTCTGATAAGATTTGGAGAGGATTTTTCTTTACCTCCCATCTATCTAGAAAATTTCTTTGAAATGTTGTAAGGTCGAGCACTGAGGCAGCATGTAAACCCTTGCACCATTTCTTAACATCACTGGTCAAACTCTGTGCAAATAATCTCATTTGAACGTCAGCCTCATCTACCTCTTGCAGATCAAAATAGTCATTCATTTTATCAACCTACTGTTGTGCGCTCAAGGGATCTGTTCCATCGAACTGTGGAAGTCTCGTTTGATAATCCTGGGGCATAGCATGAACAGGTGCGGCCAACACCAAGGGAGCATATCTGGCTTCCATGATAGGTGGAGGGGGCAGGACGAAAACCTGGATGATAGGTGTGGTAGCAACAGAAGACGATGAGGAGGAGGGGATTGCTGGCATAGAGTGAGTAGTTTGAGGGATCATAGTGGGAGATAGTATTTCAAGGGTCTGGGGTTGTAAGGTTTTTGGATCTAAAATGATTTTAGTCACAAAGTTGTCAGATTTTGTTCTGAACAGGCTTTGTTCAAAAATGGTGTCGATGTTAAGATCTTGAATGGTAATAAGTTCCTCTGGAAGAGAAGGGGACCTATGAAAGGGACTATGACTTCCTGAACCTTCTACAATGGTCTTCTTCTTGAGTAATTGTTCTGGATTATCAGTTGCTATTGCAGGTTCTGGGTCTGGGTGAGATTGAGTATAAGCTCTTTTGGGAGATAGATTTCATTTTGGTTTATATATATATATTTTTTAGTTTTATGAGTCCAAAAATTAATATTTACAAGCTTTAACAACCTCTAAACATTATTGCTTTTTCAGATTTATGATTTGTTTAGAAACAGAGCTTTCTTTTCAGGGAAAGAAAATGTGGGGTTGAAAAATCCGTCCCCAGCGGAGTCACCACTATGTTAACGCTCTGTAAATTCCTAGAGGTTGTTAGGAAAGAAGAAATATACGAGAGGTAACTTTATCCAACGACTTCGAAACTAGAATTTAGCCCTACCAGCTTCAGAGAGGGATCTCTCTGTATGATTTAGATGAGTTTTGAATTTAAGATATTAGGCTAGTTAAATAAACAAGATTGAAGGTTTGTTGTTTTTGTTGAGTTGGATGAAAGGGCTTTACGTGCCCATTGGGCTATGGGGTCTGTGTTATAGAGATAAAAAATCTAACCAAAAAACAAAGCTTCTTTTCACAGAGCAGGATAATGCATTCATTGGATTATTTTAGCAGTAAAATGATGAGAAGCAAAAAAGATGAGAATATCAATCAAAGTGAAGAAGTAGTTAAGAATTTATTCACTGTAATATCAGAAGATAAACATTAAGATCTTTCAAAGTCTGAAACAGGGTATACAAAGATAAATCTTGCAACATGGGTTACTTTTAAATATTTAGATTAGAAAAACAATATGACAACTGAGCAAGAAAACATTCAACATAGAAAAGAAAACATCACCAATGAATAACATGCAAGAATCCTATGAAAACGCCTCTTTGTATTAATGGAAGATCTCTTGAAAAAGATTACAATTTGGCAGCTTGCAGGGCATAAAGATCAACCCTCAATACCTCAAAGTGTGAAGTATTTATAACCAAAAATTACAAACGATCATGTCATTAAAGATCAGGATGTGGCTAATCTAACTTTAGCTAACTAACTTAACAAGATATAAAAATCTAGGAAATTGTTCGATGATGTGTCGAAACTTCATGTTGTTTTCTTGGTGAACTGTTGGTGAGGTCTCTGCATGACCTCTTCTGACTGGATAGTTGACTGGGCTTGGACAGATCATCGAATACTCGATCAGATTGCAAATATCCTCCTATTGAAGGTGACTGGGAATGCTGAATTTGAGCAATCTACGATATACTTCATCCATCTCCGTGTACTTGGCAAAAGTTGGCTTGGTGGTGAAGATATATCGGATTTCATGCTGTATGTTGATGTCCAACTGTAAAGCATCTAGGAATGCCTTACTAGTGATAGTGCCTTGTATTCTGGAGAATTTTGAGCTATCCTTAGCCACAGTAGCTAATCTCTTTTTATAATTGGGGAGTGTCATCAATTTATCATTGATAACTCTCATACTAGGAAGGCCTTTCTTCTGCAGAACTTCAATCTTGCTGAAAAATCTTTGTATTCCTGCATCTATGATCTGGACCTTTACCTCCAGCAGTAGCATCAATCCTCTCTTCGTCAGGACCCTCTTGACCTCGAGGACGGTCTCCGTCCTATCTTCAATTTTCAACTCTTCTAGCTCCTCTCTGGTTTTATAATTTAGAAATTTTATGATCTCAATAGCTTCTGTGGGCATCTCTCCTAGTTCTGCTCTTATCTTCTTCATGGCCTACTGAATTCTTTGCACCGGCTCATTTTTCTCGAACATGATTTGTATCATCGGCCATATTTCATTCATGGACTTGGTGATGTCCATCCAGACACTTTCTTTGACCTTAGCTAGTGTCTTGCCTGCCACTGTTTGCTTCTGAAGTTATTGCAATTCCTGTTTGAGCTAGTCTGAGGCTTTCTTTTCCTTCGAGAAATTGGTTTGGTAAGAAGACTTGAGTTCCTGAAGAGTCTCAATCTCCTTTTTTAATCTACTAATCTCTGTCTCTTGTAAATTCATTTCTTCCATGGATTTAGCTAGTTCAACAGTCTTTTCCAGGGCTATCAATGGAGTTGTCGATGGAATTTCTGCAACAGACGTTGTGCTCACTCCTGTCAGAGGAACTGTGCTCAATGGAATGACCTCCATGGGATTTGACTGCTCCTTCTCTTTTACCATCTTTTCCAATTCCGCTTCCATTTCTTTCAACTGTGCATTCTACTCCATGATGAGCTTGAGCATCTCATTCTTCTCCCCTTCTGTCTCTGCTATTTCCTTTGCCTGTGAATCTTCTATTGGAGGCAATTTCAATTGTTTCCTCATTTGAATGCTTTCACGTTCGAGGGAACATATCTAATCATGAGGACCAGTTCCTCCAACATCTTAATCCTATTGTCCTTGGCAAAGGATGATATTTTTTCTAACTTCAACTGCGTCTAGACATTATTTAGAGATACTTGTAACTTGGATGCAACAGTGGAAGCATGTGCCAATGTGGAGAAAACCATTTCTCGAGTTTGCCTGTGTAGATCCATCTGATCAGTTGGATGCACATCTTTAGTCTAAAATTCAAACGTTGTCCTTTTGTAATCAGTGATTACCTTCGAGTCTAGCACCTATGCTTGTAGAAATGCCATGTGAATTCTACCCTTCTCAGTGTCAAATGCAGACAGCAGTCGATGTTGTGCAATGGATGTTTGCTTCTAGAATTGAGCATACGTTTTTCTAGTCAACGTCTAATTTTTCTTCTTGATCAGATCATACTTTTCAAAAATGCTCAATTTTGTTCCTATTTTGCTCAGCTGGCTAGCTAGTGGAGTATCTGTAGGCTTTCTGGGAAACACTGTAGTCGTGATTTGTTTGTTGCTTGTAGTAAGGAGCGACTGATCAACCTCCAATGTGGCAGTGGATTGCATTCCCTTTTCACCAGCCATGTCAGGTGCCGGAATGGTTTTTGGCCTCTTGGTATGTAGTTGGAATTCTTCAGATGATACTTCAGTGACAGAAGGTGACACATCTTGCCTAGGCCTTTTCTCCTTGGGAGCCTATGGTGTAGTCGTCTATGAGACAACAACCGAGAGGTCCTGTTGTTCTGTCTCAACCATAGTGTTTGGTTCCCATTCTGTTTGGTTGACAAATCTTTCTATCTCAGGCCTAGATGTGTGGATGTACGGGATATTCTTATTTTTGACCCTCATCTCGGAAATTATCCTGCATGGATCATAGTGCCATGCAAAACTAACAAAAAACTTCATTTCTTTGAGAATTCGGTCTGCTTCCTCCCCGGTGCCTTGGCTATTGCAGATGAAAGACCCAATCTACCCTTTGATTCTGAGCTGCTACTTCTTCTTCAGAGACACAAAATGTATGTCGTCTAAATTTATCATCTGCCTTATGTATTCCAAGGTGAAAATCCTCACGAGTAAATACCTGGGCAATTTATATGGGCCCATATCACACCCATACACTATGATCTCAGTGTGGTTTTGGTACAAGTACCAATCACCAGTCTTTGTAAGGTTCGAGAGATGTAAAATCCTCTAAATTTCGTCGTTAATTCTAGGCTCAAGTCTGCCACTGAGCATACTCACCACTGGGTGGTAGAACTGCTCGATAAACTCCTTGAAACTAAATTTTGTAGAGTTATACCTAAGCAGCGAAGTCCACATTGTCACTGCCTGTGGTCTCCCATCTTTATCCATCTTCTGCTTTGAAAAGGAAAATTTTTCTGCTTGAAAGAACACGAATAGGTAAGCCAGTACTGAAGAATACCAGAACATGCCTTCTGTGGCGAAGTTGATGAATTGTTCATGAATGTTTTCCTCTAGGAACGTATTGTAGTCGAACTGAATAATAGGTCTCTCATCAGTGGAAAAACTGGACAGAAATCCCAAGATGGGTTTTTCCACCCATTGATACGAAAAATATCGAAGCAAGGCACATAGTGATGTGATAACCTGGTTTCCCTTTACTAAGAATAGGGAGGAAGGATAAGGGGGGTTTGTAGTGGGGAGTTGAGCGGATTGTGAGAGGAAAAGCTCAAAAATCTGAGATCTTTGTGAGAAAGAGAGCTTCTGGTAGAGCTCTGTGATGATTTCGAGGTTGAAAGGTGAGGGGGACTTGGCTCTGGGTATCTGCAACATCTGGTCGATGGTTTCTGATGTGATGAGGAAAAGAATTTCTCTGAATGAAGACATAATGGATCTTTGTTCAGGGATATAATGGGCCGAACATTTGAGGGCAAATTCGGGAAAGTGGTGGATCTGGGGGAACAGATACAGGGGAAGATTTGACTCCCAGAGACCATTCTCATCGATATGGTGAAGGAAAACCTCCTTAAGCCATGACTACAAGTTCACGAAGTCGAACTCACATTTGGTGTCTGCAATTAAATAGTCTTTATCGGCTAGGAGGATCCTGTCGAGGTCGACAGGGGGTGGGAGGAAAGGATTTTCCTCCACTTCTGTCCTCTTTGATTTTGGTGCCATTGCTGTGAAAATACCTGCAAATCAAACAGTTGTTAGTGGGGATGATGGTGGCTTGGGATGTTTGATTGAAACAGAGAGAAAATGGGGGAAAATGCTCTAGTCCGATGGGAAAAGGTATTTTCTGGTGAGATGACATGGTAATCAATGAAAGAAAAGAAGGGAGATGATGGTTTTGATTGAACGGATATCCGTTGGGAACAGGGGACTGGTCAGTAGGCTATCAGATAGGTTAGCCAATAATAAATGGCCAACGGGTCATTTAGAGCGTGAGATGGCAGGTAATAATGAATGACGAATATGACCAGGTGACGTGGCGGGAGATGATTGGGAAGTGACCTTGGTGAGAGGACTTGTAAAGGGCAGACAAGGGGAGAGGGACTGACAGAGTAATGGGATGTGACCTCTTAGGGAAAACGTGGATGATGACATCATGGGGTGACGGGGCATGTTAGAAATGATAGGCGGTGGAAGTCTGAACCAATGAATTGATGCCATGTGGAGGAAACGGGCTCACCAGAGAATATTCCATTTCAGACCCCCCCCTCTGTTAAAAATAGATCAATCGGGGGGGCTCCGAAAAACACCAAGAACCATTGATCTAAGTGCTTCCTTTTCAACCATAGATCTATGCGCGATAGTTAACCAACATTCCAGACCCCCCCCCATCATTAAAGGTAGAATGGTCGGGGGTCCCCAAAATCCAATCTGAGCCGTGGATCTGAGCACGCACATCTGAGCCATTTATACATGTGGTTTCGTTATTTCTGATTCCAACCCCCCCTCCCACCGTTAAAGGTAGAATGGTCGAGCGGGTCCAAAAAAAACTGTCGATCGTAGATCTGGGTGCCTGCTCTCGGGCCGTTCATCTATGCGTTGTGCTTAACTGTGAGCACGAAGGCATATCTTCTCCATAAAACTTAGGATAAGTGCATATTGTGGGTTTTTCCTGAGCTTTCCCATGTTTCTATCACCAAGGGGTTAGACATCAAACCCTTTAAACCTCGAAGACATGGTTCAATATTGATCATTGGGCTGGTTTTATTGAGACAAAGCCAACTATCCTATGTTCTAACCTAATTACCTATGACAATTAGTCCAGATTAAACTGTTGGACTAAGGAATTACTCTATCCTGGGGTTATCTGACCAAGATTAGGCAGTTTGGTCAGATTTATTCACTAACTAACTTAAATCACTTGGCTAAGATTAAATAGTTTAGCCAAGCTTATTCACTATTCCTATCAACCTCAATTTAAATAATTTGACCATACTTGAAAGGTATCGAGCAAATCATGTTATTGCATGGGGCTCTATTGAATTTCTTTTATGCCCTGTTTTATTCTTTTTCTTCTTTTCTTTTCTTTCTTTTTCTTTTCTTTTTATTTTTCTTTTCTCCCAAATTATTTGCAGAATGAAAAACCATTTGACAAACAAAAACATTTAAAGAGAGAACATTTCAGTCACCAGTTGATCCTATAAATTATAGGGTTATAACAGATGCCATAGCCAATCCTCCAACAATTTTAATTATTTCTCACATGGAGCGAGCATCAGACTAGTATGCTCCTCTTCCTTCATCTCCTCTTGGGCAGATGTCAATTTCTACACCATCTTCTCCTCCTCAATGGTCTTCATTGGTTTTCCTTTCTCTTCTACACTCTCAACACATGCTCTAGCCTCAACTTGGTTTCTTGGTAGGAATATCTCGATTCCCCAAATGATCAGAATGGATTTATGATTCTCCCCTGTCATCACTCCTTGCTAAATTGAACTCACCTATGAGTTCCTGATAATTTCAGACAGTCTCAATCTATCTCCCTTACCCACCTGGAAATATGGGATTTCATTTCTTCCCTCCTAGTAGTCCACGAGATCTCTTCTCAATCTCTCGTCCTCCTCATCACTGAGGTTCTCTCCAAATTTAGACTTGCAGATGAAAACCCTCTCTTCCTCTATGGTACTGAGGTTTTTATCATGCATCAATCACCTTCTTAACGATTTCCTTTACCTCCTGGAAAAAAACATTTGGACAGGTCACCTCACTTTCTTCTTCAAGTGTCACTCATACCTCCAACGTACCTGTGTTTCTTGCTACATCTTCAGTGTCAACCTCTCCAGTTCTTCTCTTGTCTCATTGATCTCTTTATCCATCTATGCTTTGTGCAAATAGTGGTGGTCTTCACCTTGACCTCACCTCTGGACTTCAGTAATGATCTTCACCTTCTACCTCATAGAATGTGAATGGTTCTTTTGAATCAGCCACTTAGTTGTATTTTGTCTACTATGCACCTAAGAGCACCCCCATATTTTCTCCTGTAGCCCACCTGACTGTCATATGTCTTCTCCACACTTACAAAAATCTTGACAGAGCATCACACTTTGTCTTTCCTGGCCTTTTCCTACTGTCTGCAAGCAAAAACAGGCTCTCATACCACTTGATGGTACCAGACTATCTCCTTATTTTACACAGAGCACAATTTGAGGCTCTGATACCACTTGATGCAAACCCCCCTTTGCTCTCGGGGTCCATGCGACCTCCCATTCAAGGCTCATTCAAATTTGGATTCGGATCAACTCTTAGGCTCTCGTTGAGCCCCCAAACCAATTTACATAGGCCCCTTTTAGTTCCTTGTGCAGATTCTACAAAACTCGTGAGCATTTTCTTGGGCCTTTTTCCCCTTTAAAAAAAAATTATATGACATGTGCTATCTCCCCCTGCTAAGACCCCTTGCCTCATACGACCTTGGTTTGTGATCTAGGGCTTAACCCAAAATACTCTAATATTTTGGTCTTCGGGACCCTTGGAACCCAACACTTCTTCAAGCTCCTAAAGTGTTATGCCTCTGAGTTCATGGGATATGTCCACATGTCCACCTCCAAATCAACAGCTGGTATGGAATCCAAAACTTTGGGTCTCCAGCAGTCCTCCACTCCTCCTTTGTGTTATTCCTTCCAAACAATGAACCCAGGAAGGACTTAATCTATTTTCACGTGTCCCTTGATCCGATGGTTAGGATAGGATTCCAGTCTCCAGTCCTTTCGATCAACTCAGGCTTTGAGAACTTCACCTCGCCTCATCTAAAATGATCTAACACCAAATAGTAGGTTCGCATGATGTGTGTCCCTACGAGATCTAATGATCATGATTTACTTCACTCCTCCAAGACTTTGATGATCCCACACCTTGTACACCCTGCAACCTCTGAATTCATGGAGTGTCAAAGATCTTTAAGGGGTATCCTTCATGCAGCTTACCAAGATATGACGGTTGTCATCTCTCTGTTGATCTCCAGTTAGATCTCCACCATCGGGTCTTCAAAATCTTACCTTAAAGTGATTTTCGATCACTTTCCCTCTTGAGATTATTTCCATAGGTATATGAGAACTCTTTCTTCCCTCTGTGTGATCGTTTTATCATGTTAAAACATGTTCAGAATTAGAACTTTCTATGTCATTCATCCTTGATTCTTATGGTTTCTATCTCTCATGAGCTTGTTCCTTCTATATTTTAAAACCTTTGGCGCACACCTTGCGGCTTTGGAACTCTTCCACTCGACTATTCTCCTCTAGAAAAATGAGTCTAAGAAAAACTCATCCTACACACTCCTTGTGTGTCTCTGTGCTTCCTCTGCACTACTTCTTTCAAAGATTCAATGTTATCCCTCCTGAGCTAGAATGATTTAAACCTCAAAGTGGCTTGGTCCTTTGAAATTTCCTCTGCAAGTCCAAATGACTTGGCTTCTATGTACACTGTTGAAAGTGTTATTTCTCCTGAGCTTTATCTTTCTCGAACCTAAACAAGTTCTGGCCTCCTTCCTAGATAGAAAACTCCCGATGCCCTCCCAACATTCCACGCTCATCCTCATGAGCTTATGAACTTGGAATATGTTCACCCCTATGCGCACTCTATGTTGTCTTCACAATTTGAACCTATAAGGGTCCTTTGTCTCCCTACGTCTTGAAGATCCTCTATGCTCACTTGCACTATCTCTCCTGAGTTATGCAGTTACTCAAACATTCAAAAGGGTCTCATCCCTTTGACTCTGTATCAATTTCTTGTGCCCTCCTGACACTCCCTGCACATTGCACACCTTGCATAGCTCTTAACTCAGAGTATTCAACACCTTTGAGGCTCCTTCAACCAATCACCAGAGTGTTCAGTAACTTTGGGGTGTCTCCTCCGACACTCTTCTCACGGAACTCGAAGAAGATTTCTCCTGTGCACTCCTTGCACCAGCTCAAAGCACTCATTGCTGAGCTTAAAGAGTATTCACCAACTTTGTCTCTCATGTGAATTCTCTGCACATACTTTCCTCATGATTATTCAACAACTATGGGGTTCCTTCGAAGATTAATATTTCTCTGGTGTGACTACCTAACATGTTCTCTCCCCGAATTCAAAATAGAATTCAGATGCACACTTCTTGCGCTAGCTACAGAGATTCAAAACTCTCTTGTGAACTGCTTGCACAAGCCCAAAAGAACCCAGAACAACTCAAACAAATTCACAGAAAGATAGGGAATTTTATCTATAGAAACCTATTCATGCATCTACAACATATAAACACACATAACAACCATTCAAATACATTAATAAAACACCCATATAACACACAAAGAATCAGATGCAAGAAAACCTTCCTGTTTGTATTAATATGTGAATGATTAATTACAATATGTGCAGGCTAGACTACAATAGAGTCTCATCTCTCTTCTCCTCTCCTCTCCTTGGCGTACAATGATTTTCCATCAAACTTCAGCAGCCTTTTCTGGTCATAAATTACATTCATATCTACAAGAGGGAGCTCAATGAGATTTCCCTCCAAACTACACTAGTGGTGTCCAATTACCATTACAATGCCTATCTACTAATGCTAATTACATTGAATGATCATTTAGATTATCAGATCTGAGGCACTGCTCAAGATCTATCCAATTTGAGCCTTAATAAAGGAAATTACATCTTGATTGTACAAAGGACAACTTGGCTTTAATCCATCCTTACAACATTTAATTACAATTAAATACATTGAATTTTTAAAATTCAAGGGAAAAATGAGATGGTTGGCACCTCTCCCTTTCTTGAATGTGTACTGATGTGTTGGATTGTTAGCGCATGCTGAGGTGGAAATATGCTCCTACATCAAAGAGGTAGTTCATTCTAGACTTGTGTGGACTGCGCTTGACGCTAGTCAATGACATGACTTCCTTATCAAATTCTTCCTCATCTAGGTAGAAGAGGAGCAGCCTCGAGTGGAAGTCTTTGGGATTCACATGCTTTGGCTAGAAAAGGGTATTGTGGTGATTCGGGCCAAAGGCTATTTTCTGGGTATTGAGGTTAAACAACTCCTGTGGTATGCATTGTTAAAATCCATGTTCTCTTGATCTGACCTTGCATGCCATGGCTAAAAAAAATTTGCAAGGCAACCTTTGTCCATTGGTGCCAACCGTCTTCCCATGGATGGCTTCCATTTACACATTGCAAAATCTACTAGTAGGTATCCATATGTTAAATTTCCTCCTTTATCCTAAGCATCCTCACAATCAGCCATGAGTTCCTCTAGTAGGTAGTTGCACCAATTAAATACAACTCCATTTGTGCAGAATTCGGATACAGAAAGAGCATCTAAGGTGCATTCTCCCTTGGAGTAGGAACACATGAACTTGCTCACAATTACATAGCAGGTTGTCCAGACTATTTCTGGAATGATTGGGTTATTCTTCGTTTTTTTCCCACCTCTCTATGTGTGGAACTTCTCCTACATGCTAACTTTTCCTTTCTTCTTCACATGCTTTCTCGGGCGTTGAAATACTTTGGACACATGCTCACCCTCGAGGGATAATCTGGTGATCTGGTGGATGTCAACCATATGAATTGGAAATCTTTGGTTGAGCCATAAACTTATGTCCTACACTCGATTGATCAGAAACTTTGTGCACCACACAACCTCGCCAGTGGTCCCAAAGACCAGTAGATACTTTAGGTGCATAATTGTGGAGTTGAATAGGCTGATGAACCATCACTTTAAGACAAACTGCATGCCTCCTAGTGTATCTGGGACCAAGTCCCAAAGCACGGTAATGTTCATGTCATGTGGAAACAATACTTGCTCCATTAGATCAAGGTCCATAAGTTTCACCCACTCTGTCTTCCCCTTGACATCCTCAAAGATCTTGATCCTAGGATCATAAGTCTTCGATTGCTTCTTTGTGAGATAAATTATGACGTATTGTCTCTCTCGGCATGTTATATCTGAAATGTTGATAAGGTGGGTGATTTGGGCTCATCTTTGTGACATGGGAGAGAAAATATCTCAGCGTATGCATGTTTGTATAAAATTCAAAATCAGAGGGTAGCTAACAACAAACATTGATTATCACTCTGTGCGTTCATGGGGTCTTGTAACTGGATAAATGGAAAGCTATGTAGGTGCACATAAAGACACTCATAATTAGGCCATAAATGAAATCTTAGGCTTAGGTGTCTGACGGGATGGATAATGGGGTAAGATATTTCCAGTGATCTTGGATTTTAATAAACAAACTGATAGGGATGTGGTCGAGCTGAGGGGCCTAAATTTTTCATGGTTGAAAAGAACAATGGGGATATCGATGGCATATGTGCATATCACGCCTTTATGGATTAACTGGAATTTTTTACGGGCTACGGTGGCTACCATAAAGGGTATGATTGGACATGATGCATGTGGCACATGGGCTATGATCAAGTTTAGATTCGCCCTCCCTCCAACCACAATGGGGGTCCCCTTCATTTTAATGAATTCATTTAATGTAATGGTGGCTATTTTGATCCTGTGCGGCTAAGTAAGAAGTTCTCTACAAAATCAACGCTTAGACTGGAAAAAAAATGCATCGCGTGCAATCAATGCACACTCCGACGTTATGAACTAAATTAAATAAATTACATTAAATTAAAATCTAACTTCTGTACATGGTCCTTTGGACTGGAGAAACTGTGATTTGGCTCAAGCATGAGAAATGTAGGGTTTCAGGCAGGCACCATTCACCAATCTTGGTCGAAGGATAACATCTAGTTGTGCTAACATGACTACACGAGAGTGTCAAATTTATACAACTATGAATGGACCCAACCATTGCATGTGCACCTTTCCTGGATGCTTCTAATATCAGTTGTTGTAGAGTAGTACCTTATCCCCTTGCATGAATATTTTGGACCTAATATTCCTGTCATGCCAAGATTTATGTCTAGCTTTCTCAACTGTCTAATGAAAATTTGGTAGAAATCTTTCTTCCTCAAGTTCTTTCAAGTATACAATCCTCTGCACAATTGATTCATCACTGGTCATGTGTGTACCCTGGGCTATATAGAGACTAGGGGTAATAAATTCTATGGGTACAACAACTTATTTTCCATAAACCAACTGAAATGGATTATACTTGTGTAGCTTCTTAGTGGTAGTCCTGTAAGCCCACAAGATTGTTGGAACTCTTTCATCCTAGTCTTCCTTGTTTGTGAGACATACTTTTATTAGTCCTCTTTCCAGAATTTTATTGAATACCTCCACTATACTATTAGCTTGTGGATGGTAGGGACTACTCTTATGGTGTTGTAAAAGAATTTTTGTTTTCAACGTTACGATTGTACTACTGATAAAGTGACTACCTTGATCATTGGTCAAACTTCTAGGACTTCCAAACCGAGTGATAATGTTCTTGAAGGTAAATCTAGAAGTTTTATCTATAGAACAATCTTGAAATACCTATGCTTCATCCCATCTTGTAAGGTAATTAGTTGCAGTAATGATGTATATGTATTTTGAGTGCTTATTCAGGAAGTTGATTGGTCCAATAAAATCAACGAACCACTTCTCAAATGCCTGAGGTTCTCTCGCTGGTTGAAGGGGTAATTCATCTATGTCTGATGGCTTTCCTACTCTTTGGCAAGTGTCACCATTTTGTTGGCATAAAAGTGATAAGACTAGGGTCCTTATTTATATCAATGATATCATAGTTGTTGTATTCCCAATCAATACCAAGTTAATCAAGGTAGGGATCCTTATCTCCCATGATTTCAATTACCTCAAAATCAGTTGTGGTCTTAACTCCCGCAACATCTATTTCCACATTTTCCATCCTTCCTACTGGGAAAATGTAGTATTTATTTTCCATTCTCAATTGAATGGGGGAATATACTAACTGAGGTTTTCCCAAGGCTTCCCAAGTATTTTAGGGTAGTATGTTGACATATGATCCTAAATCTACCATAACACCTTTGATTTCAAAATCATTTAGCTGGGATTCTAACCTAAAAAAATTTCTTGTTTGTACCTTCTTTGTATTCTCTGGGTGTTATTCTCAGGGAGGTTGATCCTTACTATGGATTCTGTAGTTCCCTCATTTCCCAATATTAGGTACAGGGTGTTGTGAAACTTCTCAGTAAGTTGGTCATCCCCTAGGATATCAAAGAATAATTGAAGCCAAAGGTTGACTACACTTTGAGACTTCTCAAAGACTCTCCTTAGGATTGTAGAGTTTCTAGGTGCTGATGCCGAGGTAGGGTCTTGCACAAGGTTAGGTTGAGACACAACTTTAGGAGGATTATCTATTATCTCGAGAGTGGGGATACTCTTAAATATTTCTATTGCATCTTTGAAAAATAACTTTTTTTTTAGGGTCATACCTGTCATCTTTGGCAACAAATTTTTGTATCTTGGGTTGAGTGTCTGCATATTCCCCATTTTTTTCTCCTCCATGAGTAACAATGTTAATATTAGGTATCTGACCCTTAAGTCCCATTTTTAATTCTGAGCTTATGAGATTATATCCTCATTGACGAACCTGATCTTCCTATTTCATGATCAATTCTAGGCAGTCTTTTGTCGCATGCCCATTATTCCTCTAGTAAGAGAACGGTGGTCGTCTTGGATGAGGGCAGTATTTAGCCAAGTGACATTATTCATTGCAGTTGTAGCATCTTCTCATCCCTCTGCCTCTATTTCTTCCTCCTATGAATCCACCTCAAGCCCCACCTCTCTGTCCTCTTCCAGGTCCTTGGGGGATTCAATTTACTCTGAATGTTGTCCGGCCTAATCTGTCAGCAAGTGCATCCAATGCTCTAGATTGAATTATAGCATGGGTCATAGATGAGAAGAATTCAAAATGTATTTTATTGGGCGCAGTCATGTACTTCTGCATAATATGACACTGCCTCGGTGCATGCCCATGTATCCAAAAAATCTCACAATACTCAACTGTCTGAGATGCTTGAGCATGAGGGAATGTATTATATAACCCAGGTTTATGGAATGGTGGAGTTGCATATACTTGTGCAATTCCTCCCATTGGTCCTAAGGAGTGTCCCATCGGATTGTGAGGAGGTCCCATTCCCCTCATCTGTGGACATTCATTTTCCAGTTTCCCTTATGTTTAGCATCCTGTGCACCAAACCTAAGGTCGTCCTGGTCTTGGTGTGCTTAATTCTTGGATATTTTTCATTAGTAATGATATTTGTCCATAGATTTGCAACAAATGCACATCTACTGGAGGCCTGGTCATTCTCAGACTCCCTAGATAGCCTTCCATGGCTTCAATCTTCATCAACTATTCCAAGGCATTTGTTAAGGTGGGTATCCATAGTTGTGTTAAAGGAATTCTCATTAGAGGTAGTAATCCTTGGATGTACCATTCCCTCTAGTGATCCTCATGAGATGGATGCGCAAGCCTTCCAATATCATATTTAAATTTATGGTTGTACTCCCAGGAAGATTCTCCATCGCTTTGTTGAATATCCAACAACTAAGAAAGATCTTGTTTCTCTGACTGAATGAACTTCAAACACACTTGGCCAAGGGTGGATTCTTTTCCTAGAACCCCTCGTTTAATAGCCTTCATGTACCATTTGAGAGAATAAACCCTCAAGTTAGTATGAAACTCTACTAACTTATTTGCATCAAGAGTCCCTCTGGATCTCTAGATGGCTTCACATAAGAACCAATGTTTCTCTACATCTTTGTCCCCTTTACCCCAAAGTTCTAGGTATCAGGCGATTGATCCTCCCATATTTCCATCCATTTTGGGTCTCACTTCTCCTATTAGAATGAAACCTAACGTTCTTGGTTGGGATATTACTTGGGATCCCAATATCCTCTCAGCGTTTACACTTACAGATTGATTCTGACTAAATGGATGCGATGGAATAGAAATAACATACATAAGAATTTACCACGGGTATAGAGGAAACCTTGGGGACGGGTGATTCAAGGCTATTTCCACTAACTTAGGGGTGGGTTTCTTTGATTTTAGGGGTCTCATTTACTTCCTTTGGTGCATCCTTCTCTTCCTAATTCCTGATATTTCCTAATATCGAGGATAAATATTCTTTATCTCATGCAAGGTCTAGACCTCTTTCATCTTCCCTTGCTTCTCCACACTCTTCCTCTCGTCCACCCACCTAGGGACTCCTTCCTCTATGCACTTCTCTCTACTGTAATCTTAGACTAGCCAATATTTCTTGTCTTATTGCCTTCCTCAACTCTTCCTTCTTTCTTTCATTTGTTCCTCTTGATTCGATTTATTTCTGCAACACCTCAAACTACTTCGTTTTTTTCTTTATATTTTCGTGCCACCACTACTCAACAATGGAGAATATCCTTAAGTCTCACTCATTTCTTTCATTCATTTTTTGATAGTCACTCATCTTTCAAGGAACCCTTTACCCTTCTCAAGTCATGATCCTACCCCAAAATCACCCTACCCCAAGAGTAGGTGTTTAGGATTCCATATCATTCGAGAGAATAGGTATCATCCCCTCTTACATCAAGAATAATTTGATCCAAAAATGAATTTCCCTCGACAATCTGTCACACGCACCTTTCTTGAAAATTTCTTCTGCTCATGAAAAATATTGGTGATTCTCAGTTGTGAATTCAATGATATATCCTGATAGAGTTGTATTAACCCATAAATCAACTGCTCATGTGATCTGGTGATCCAGCTGATGAAGTGCTACGATCTTCTTTGTATCCCAAGTACATGTCTTCTTTACGCGTTCTTGGAATTCTAGAGCTTCTTGGAGCTGATCTATCCAATGGAATAGTTCTTCTAGGAAATTTACCCAGAATATCTCATACTGGTCACTCAATATTTCTGAATAAAAGACAAAATATATTGTATCCCTCTCACTTTTACCATGAAAATCCGCTTCCTTCCATATAAATGCATCACAATTTCTTTCCC
>CBVK0101044746.1:0-13056 GCA_900067695.1 Picea abies | reverse complement strand
TATATATATATATATATATATATATATATATATCCGTGGAAGCATTCTCCTAATAGGTTTCCTTTTAAAACATTTGGTCCCGATAAAGGAATCATTTTGTGGCATAAAAGTGATCATACGAGGGTCCTTCTTAAGTTACCAATAAAATGTACCGAAGTAGTCTAGAGCATTGGAATTTTCATCTTCCTGAAAGGGAACAAGTCTCACCCAAAGTGAAACTAAGACAAGAAAGAGAGGAAAGGGTAAGGAGAATACTTAGATAGAACTCTGAGCTATCAAGATTCATATTATTCTTGCGCAAGATAGATTAAAAATGTGACAGTTATGGACATCTCCTAGCTAAGAATAAAGAGAAACGAGTTGCATCACCATTCATAATGAATCAATTGAACTATATCATATGTAAAAGATAGTACATAGCAACATTCGATATATTCAAAAGAAAAAATACACAAGATACATCCAAAATTTTGGCCTTCAATTATATTAACATATCAGGTTCTTATCACAACTTAATTCTCATACACAGGTAGTCAAAGGATGCTCCTCATCAAATATGAGACAATGTTACAGTCTCTTGCTCCTTTAAATATATATTGATACAAAAATCTAATACAATGATATTCTTGTTCTTACCCAGATCTCATAAACTTAGCTATGCCAACAGTATAGACCATTACAACAGTGACTCTCGTCACAACAACAATAAAAAAAACACTCTGGCTCAACAATAATCAACAACAACAATAACAACAATAATAATCCCAACCCAACACTCCAGCCTAACATCAACAACAATGGAAAAACAAAAAAACCTTTTATAATTGTATCAATCTCATATATATAACCCGATATTTAGGTTTGTTGGTTAAGAACCTGGGAGTTCTCTCTTCTTCTTGATCTTGTTGAAGCCTCTTTCCTCAAAACCGATGTTGTGTTGTCCTTCCAACCACTTTTTGTTTCTTTCTTTAGTCTGTTGTCTAGCTCCTCTGCAGCTTGCACAACTTTTGTTCTCCAAAATGAAGCTGCAATATGACGTGCACAACTTATATCCATCAAAACTAAGGGCCTGACAAAAACCTTAGAGGAATACAAAGTGAAGAGCAATGGTGCGCTAATAAAAGGAAAAGATAGCACACAGAGAAGTAGTATGTTGTTCGAAGAGGAATATAGCACACAAAGTGGTAGTGCATATGTAGGACTGGAAGATAGAGAACACATTTTTGGTGCACATATAGGATGGAAAGGTAGAGAATATCATGCTAGTGCATCAAAAGAAGAGGAATATGGAGGATCCCCTAGTGGTATGGGAAATCAATTGGAAATAGTAGATGGTCTTCTGCGGCTGGAAGTAGGAAACTCTCTGGGTCACCTCACGATAAATTTCATAAGGCGATGGACTTAGCCCCCTTTGTACCACCCCCCTTATGCATTTTTAATCAAGAAGAAAACATAGCAGATCGTGAATAAATTGAAGTATTGGAGAGAGAAGAAGAAGATAGAATCAAAGAGATGAGTGAAGAAGAAGGTGAAGTAAACACTAATTTACCCTAAGAAGTATTGGTGTTGAGAAGTCAAACCTCTATTAGTAAGAGAGGAGGAACCATCTTGATTTTGAGGATGGAAAATTAGGATAGTACCCTGAGGTCACTCATGTTCCACAAAACAAGTAAGGATGATGTGAAATAATATTGGTTTACATGTGAAGAAATCTCGTATGTAAAGAGAATCACATACGAAGTAGAAAATATCACACATATGGAGACCACATTCAGGGACAGAGCCTTGACGTGGTATATGAAGTATAAGGTTATTGCACCAACATGATAGATGAGGTCCTTAGTAGAGACTAAGAATGATATGCTTAGGGAGTTCTAGAAACCTAATTTATAGTTCCAATCTATCACAGAGATAAAAGAGATCAAACAAAAGGAAAGAGATACCATATCGGATAGTGACCATAGGTTTAAAATTTTATTGGATAGGATGATGTTCCAAATCCAGGACATGCAACATAAAGACTGGTTTATTGTGGGGTTACTTCCCCATATCCAAGTTCTGCTCACCTAGTATAAGGTGATGACTCAAATGGAGAAAGTAGAAATTGATATGCGCCTAGAAGCTATGCTAGGAGAGGAAAATACATTGGAATGTTTGACGCAAGTGTAGTTTCAATTGGACAACTTGATGATGCAATTTCAATATATGGAAAAGACGAAGGTCATGTGTGAGAACGTATGGTGTACCAGATGTCACTTAGAAGGGAATCAAAGAGATGAATTCCATGTGCTGCCAAATTATGTGGCAATAGGTGCACCAAGTCTATTTCCATCTGGAAAGACAAAATGGTGTGAGATATGTAGATAGTGGAGCCATATGCCACCCCACTTCCCATCTTTCTAGAAATTCCATAAAATGACTCATACTCCATTCTGTGAGTTATGTAAACCCATCAGGCATGGCGTCAATAACCATCGCTCAATCATGTTGATTCAAGATAATACTCGAGATGCATTATGGGGATAGGAATAGAAGAAGGGTGGTGAGTGTGGTATGTGGAAAGAGGCATATACCAAGGAGGTTCATGAGGTGGATATGGACGCAGTCGCGACCGAGGATATGGCGGAGGGGGATGTAGACCCCCCACATGTTTTAGTTGTGGAGATATTGGTCATGTATCAATGTTTTGTAAGAAATTATGTGTGATCTATGCATAGTACTATAGTCCCAATCATGTCACCAAAGATTGTCCCAACTTGATGAAAAACTAGGAAGAAAAAAAGACCAATTGAAATATGGTGCATGTGGATCCATGCAAGAGGAAGAATATGTCTAGGTAGTAACTCAAGGAGGAGAAAAGACACGATAATAATTTGAGCAGGGTGAAGGCTTATGTCATACTTGACAGAAAGGAATATAAGGAAGAAACCTTAGCCCCCTCCAAGGTTTGATGTTTTCTAGAAAAAATAGTTCTTGCACAATGTGTAGAGAGCTCTAGAAGAAGAAAGAGTGCAAGGGGAACTGCAAAATGTGACCTAGAGTGCACTTGAGGAGGAAAAAATCTACAAGGAAGTATAGAGGTAGACATAAAGGTCACTAGAGGAGTTTTAGACCTATGAAGAGGTACAATGTGTGACACATAGGTCGTTTGATGAAGCTCGTGTGTGTGAGGAATTGCAACATGCGACACAAACATATTTGGATTAAGCTCACATGTGCGAAGAATTACAACACACAATGAAATGTTCAATTGAATAATTGCACATACAGACTGAGTTGCAACACGTTGATCATAAAGCATATGAATAACAACACTAGGAGGAAGTGCGACTTGCAATGCATGAAAAAGTATTGCATGACTTGGGTCACAAGGAAGAATCTTAAGACAAGGTAAGTTCTTTCTTTCACTATTATTTGTTACTACTGAATGATCCAAAAGTTTTAGATAAGTTGAAAAATATTTTAACCACTTGCATGAAGGAACAAGGAGTGGAGGAAACAATATCATCTCCGCTTCCCAAAAGATATGTATGTCAGGTTAGCAGGTAAAAGTGCACTAAATGAGAATTTAAGATGACAACAGAAATTGGTGGCTATGACATGGATGGATTCATGTTGGATCTAGGTTCTGATGTGAATATTTTTCCAAAGAAATATTGTGAGGTGATGGGTAAACTAAAGTTGGTCTAGTTTCCCATCCAAATCTGGTTGGAAAATAAAAACAACATGTATCTAGTTGATTGAATGGAACAGGTGGAAGTAAACATAGAAGGAGTAAAAATAAAGGCTAAATTTGAGGTCATGGAAACTATAGATGAATCTGATCCATATCTTGTATTACTTGGCATCGACTAGGCCTTTGATAATAATGCGATATTAAACTTGAAAAAGTGTCATATGTCATTTGAAATGGACACCCTACACGTGGTCGCACCCCTAGATCCATGTGAAGGTTCTATGTATAGTGATTTAGTGTATGAGGATGCGTGGAGCTCAGTCATTGAAAATATTTATAATATCAGAGGCTGCAGGGAGGACTACATCAACCCCACCACAAATGGAGAGTTAAGCTGGAAAAGTTTCAAGTCTTATGACATGGATTCTTAGGATGCCATAAATCGATGGAAAAAAAAGCTATATAAAGTATCAACAAGGAGGTGTGTGTATATATACAGAGGAAAGTAGGGAATAATTTGGATCATATCGATACGATTGATCGAAGCCAGTGGATTCATTTATTGCATGGATACAACACATTCCTAAGCATAAAAGGGATTATACTAGTGAGCTACACATAGATAACCTTATCATGAATGGAAAAATATCGAAGCATCCATGAGAGAAAGGTTCAGAATCAATATGGAAATTTATCTATATATGTATTCATGTGAATGGTGGTATATAGCCACAAATCTTCATCACACACACCAAAAGTACTTGCTAAAGACAAAAATAAGGATATGAAAGAAATTTTCTCTCCCAAAACTTGGGGTTTACATAACACATAATAATAAATTTAATACACATGAGATGAATTCTGCTACAACCTCCTTGCTAGAGGAAAGACCTTTATCTCATCCTATCACCATTAAGCCCATTGAGAAAATAGAATAAGTCCACGGAAATCATATAGTCAGAGATACTTGGGAGATAAAACAAGTAGGATGGATATGATTGAAGAGGTGCTTCGGCCTACCTAGTACTACTGCACTTCCATACCTAATCGATACTCATACAGGGAGGTGCGAGAAACATGCATAACACCCCTCGATGGCTCACATGTGTGCATGCATGGAGATGTCCATATCACACTTTGGGCCCCATGGTCCCAGGGTTATCACACGTCAATATGGTTACATTTTTGTTATAGATTATCTGCACAAAATATCATTCATGAAGCCACCAAAAATAGATTTTATGGCCTTTCAGAAGCACCCATACATGTGGCCATAAACTTGGTTATAAACTACCATCTACTACCAAAGGAGTGAAATTCTTACGAGATCACAAACGTCAGCAATAATATCTCAAGAAATTTCCAATAAGTTAAATAGGTTATGGGATTGTCATAATATGGTACAATTAAATAAGTCAGACGTCGGTGGTGGTTACTCCCGACACACCCCGCAACTGTCTCACAATAATCACTTGGTAACTTTTCATTTTCTCTATTGATACTATTCAGATATGTATAAACCTCCCTCCATCTATAAGAAGGCCCCTAATCTCAGCTAAAATGGAATAGTAGAAGAGCAATGAAAAATAACTATCTTCCACTATCCCTAACCATATCTTTTCCAAGCTCCCAACACAGTGATTCCCATGGCCTCGTCAAGCAAACCACGTGGATGGAATAGATCTAGGGTTGTTTCCGACCGAAAACCAGAAGAATTGACACTATGTCGGCATGTGAATTTCACGGGTTACCAAAAAGGGAGGGTATAGTATGTGAAATTTGTTGATTATGATTTTTGTGACCCCAGAAAATTCCCCACCTTGGCCTTCCACCATTATGTTATCATTTTTCGTAGCATAGAAATAAATCCATTAGCTCTCGTAGAATAATGGGCCCATCCTCTTAGACAAGAGACCATTATCCCCCAAATTTATTTCCCTCACTTTGGGAATAGTGGGATCATCACCCTATGCATCCACCCATTATTCACCCAAACACAACGTGGGTTATTGTGGTTGGGGGGGAAGCATCTCATTGATGAAGCTTCAATCTTTCATGTGACAGGCCTACCCATGTTGGGAGAGGAGCCAGATAAATCCCTAGCTGCTAAGGATGTTTCCCAATAAGAAATATATGACACATACAGTTCCCTTCGTGGTAGGCATGGAATACTCATTTTAAAAATCAATGCCCGACCAGTTCACTTTGATACGCAACTCACATCTTAGAAAATCTTGCGCAAATGTACCAAGGAAGAGTGCCCATTTGGATTCATAGTTGAAGTATCACAATGTGTCGATGAGATTCAAATGACGTGGACTCAATATGTGTTGAATTAATTCATTGATGACTTCTTAGATGCCCAAAATTCTACCAAAGAGTTTCATTACAGTTGGATTTTACTACAGCTAGCTATGGTGCTCTCATGGCCTCCTTGGGCTCTCAAACAATCTAACAAAATTTGGCATGCCTTTGAAGCTCCCCATTTACTGTGACTACATGAGATAAAGGATCCTCTCACCCAATATTATCACAATGACCTATTTAGGGAATGGTACCAACAACTCATTGAGGCAACCACTTCAGAAGAACACATTTCATGCACCCTCATGGACATGTATGATGGTTACCTTTTATTTGAATGTACTTTCCATAATGTTTTCATCTATCCTAGTGATGATAAGGACATTTCCATGGAACTCCCTTTCTATATTACTGAGGAAGACATCCAATAAGGCATGGTCACATGTATCGCACATCCTCAACCACTTCTAGTTGAGGACAATACTAGGTTAAATATGTGTGCACTAAGTGCAATTAGGTCGAAAAGAAGGCTGAAGTCATGTGATAATAGACTTAGCATGTAGCCTTCCATGTTAGGGGTTCCAATACTGATGTGATCGAAAAGCACTCTTAGGACCCCCAAATTGCGCAGTCACAAGCTCAACCAACCCCAATTAGGGCCAAGTAACAATGGACCATCCCCTCCATCCGACATTCCAATCCCTCCACTCAGCCAAGATCTTTCTAGATGACGTTGAGCATCACAAAATTAATAAATACTTTAAAATTCTAATTGTTACTACAATAACAAGTGCATTATGAGCCTATGTGCAATGTCGACCATCTTCTTCGGTAGCTAGGGGGTGCAACACTAGTACATAATAATACTCCATGGTTTTCGACTTCCAGAATGAATTCCAATGACTCCACTCGACTCCTTCATGTGGATCTCCCAACATTACTTATAGTTGATGAAAAATGTGGTGGTATCCCATTGGCACCCATCCCAAATACCCTCATACATGATTTTTTTTCCACCCTACTCTCTGAATTGGGAAACATAACAACTGGCTAGGAAAATACCATGCACAATTACAACTCCAATGCCAAGTTGATATCACTGCGCACAATCAGATGTGCGAGCACTACTAGAAAGAGATTCAGGACCATCAAGCATTACAAAGAAGGTATGAAACTGAAAGGGAAACATACACTTCCACTCAGGCCCAGTACGTTGAGATATGTATAGCATTTAATGACCTTGTTGAGGACGTAGATAAATTATATGCCTTGATTCCTACAACTTCTTCTCACGATTGTGACATCCCTCCAATATTTAATCTCTTTGTAGTCAAATATCTCTCGCAACACCTCAAATCCTGGCTCTCCCCTCTTTTTCCACCAGCTCACCACTATGACCCACCCGTCGCACAACTCCAAACATTGAATAAATAATCTCAAGTGGCTCTCCACATTGGTCAACGTCGAGTGGAATCATTCTCCAAACTGGTGGACTATGGCTCAACACTGTGGACACATTTCCAAATCCCATAAAAAGTATCTACAATCAGAGAATGGGTTCATGTAGTTGAAATAAAGGTCGCACAAAAAAAGAGACCTGACTTCGCTACCCTAAAGGCAGCACACCACTAAGATGTTGTCTATCACAATAAGAACAAAGGAGATAATTGCAACATGGGTCGAGTAGAAAAATATGTTTTGTGTTCTCTTAATTGCGGTTGATAAGGCCTTAACATTGTTCACTCAGCTCTTTGATGTGCTAGTTGTTGTTGGCCCTCTCATCAAGAAATTCAACAGCATAAACTTGACAAACCCTCAAGTCACAACTCTGGAATTAGATGTGGTTGTCCAACTTATGCAGAATCTATAGGACCACATTAATGAGCCTAAATGTCAAATTCATGAGTTCATGCAATAACTCGAAAGCTATGTCTCATCCATTGCAAAACACAATCCATAAAGCAGTTGGCTTGAGGACGAGCCAAGTAATATTGGTGGGGGCCTTTTGGCACCCAAATTTTTGGGTTTAGTTTTGTGTGTGTGCACAAATGAATTTGTGCATGTTCATTCCAAAGTCTTGTGTGCACAATAGGAAGTGTGTAAGGGGTGCACGTTGGAATGAGTTTTGATAGTGCGAAAAAATCCTAAAATATTATTAAATGTGTGCTAGTAAAATTTTGATGCACAACAAAAATAAAGAAGACACACACCAGAATCAAGAAAAGAATCATTGGGAAATCCTATAGAATGATTACTACTAGCAACACAATGGGGTCATGGAGATGACATAAGATGAGATTTCAGGGAAGTTAAGATTTCCCTAATTCCTGAAAGCTAGATGGACTACAGGAAGGTGCTAGAAGCATTCGAGGAAGTTTTTTCAGTCAAGCGAGTGGAGAAGAGAAGAAAGAGATAGAGCTCCCAAGGAGAAAAATCTATAAAAAGAAGAAATGATATCATAAATGGGGCTAGCTAGATGTTTAGAGGAGATTCATTGAGTCCTTATTATTGATCTTGTTTTGAGCTTGTTGTAATATTACAATTCTTTTGAATATACTTCTATGTATGTTATAGGTCTAAGTCTTGAGAGAAGGCGCATTGCATAGTGTGTTCTATTTATGAGGATTTATATAGAGGAGATATGAAGTGCTATGGATTTATATATATATATATATATATATATATATATATATATTATATGTTGTGATGGAATGACATTGGTAATAAAGATGTGATATTTCTAACCTATTATGCATCTATCATGTATGGGTTGGATATGTGTGTGTATTGTTTTATTTATTAGTCGCAATAATTTTTCAGATATGAGTCACATGAATACCAGTCTCAATGGATCTTCATATGTTTAGTATTCATCTCTATCACAAGACCTTATGGTCTCTATGATCCTCTTTGCATCTTAGGTGATACCTTCCTTGGCCTTGGCCAAGGATTGATATTCCAATGCTCTAAGTTTTTTTTTGGATGACTCTATATGAATCCTCGATCTAAACTCCCCCACATTAAGAAGGAAGTTTTCAAGCATGGAAAAAACACCCAACATGAATTAAAAATGTTGAATTCACTAGGATTTATGCACTCCATACTACTAGGTTCATTGATAGATTAATTTGAACCTAAGTCTAAATTAGACACATATGATGACGCATGGAACATAACACATAATACATAGATGGGAAACATATTCTAAAATATGAGCATCTTATCATAAATTTAAATCATTCAATCCTTGTTCTTTTCAAACTCAAATAATTTATTCATGATTAAAATAAAAACAATATTTATGAAGATCAACTAGAAGTGCAATTTTAATCTCACAAAATGCCAATGCATAGTGTAACACAAAAAAATAATTCACGGTTTATCCCCATATCTATATATGTTGAAACCATGGCATATGTTTATATTTCATGGTCCACCTCGATAACACTGTAATTTTGGCACCCTCATATATGTATATTTCATGGTTCACCTCCATATAAATAATTCATGGAATAATAACCCTAGTAATGAAACCATGACACCTTATTAATGATCCCATAGAAACCATACTGTAAGTGAGGACATATATATTCCTCCTCCTCAAGGTTTTTAATGAAATAAAGAAACCCAAGAAAATATACTAAGAAAATATAATAAGGGCTTGCATAATATGAATGTCATCATGTTGAGACATCATTTACAACCAAGGAAACTATTTTTATTCTAGCAATCATCACCAAATATGTAAAACCTATTCACGATGTACTGATTTCATTGGAGAAAAATTAAACCCTAGGGACCTTCTTCAACCCCAAGATGTGATGATTCAAAATCAAGGTGCCCAGTGACTCGGTTGATAATAGATCGTGGAAGTAATTATCCTATTATCCTCAATGTACCTTTGATCCAATGAGAAATATCCCTTCCACAAGGAACTCCTATATCACTATCGATGACTTTGTCTATATTCAAAAAGTGTCTCATGATTAGGCAAGGCATTCAATATCAAGATGTTGAATAACTTCGTTAATAAGAACACTTCGAAGTCATTGTACTATTATCCCTAATGTACCTTGGATCTGTTAAGAAAAAATCCTTCCATAGGGGTCTCTCAAATCACTATGGATAACCTTGTCTTGATTTGAATAGTTATTCTCACAATTAGTTAGTCTTAGACCGTTACAATTTCTTATAGAAAACACCTTCATTCATACACATCGATTACTCTTTGTGGAGGCATCCACCCCAAATAAAGTTTCTACCTTTTAGTGTCCAAAACAATCTATAGAAAGAATAAATTGAACATCCTTAGATGACAGAGTAGTATGCATGGTGTGAAAGGCCTCACAATGTTGCACATATGCCACACACAATACAAACACACTCTCTTTATAGGGATTTTGTGGTCGTTCAAAACTTTATTCCTAGGGAATGAAACCTAAAATATTCATTTAGTGCATAAGACTTTGGTGTAGTCTTTGGAACATGATCAAATCCTTGAGAAATATTATTTAAATTTTAAAAATATTGTAATGGAACCCATATCCTACCACCATGTCAATGATTCTATTTATAACACATGTGAGGTGAAATAGGGCCATGTGCATTGTCCTCTAGCCATAAAGAAACATCTTTTAACATCGATGACCTTGATATCCATTGGCAAACTATGAGAAAGTCCCTAAGATCCACCTTTAGTGTACAAAACCTCATAATGATTCCCATATGAAATATGTACATGTATAAACATTTATTTATAGTGTTTATGTGGTAATTTTGGACTATTTGCATGGTCCATCAACCTTATGTTATCATCCTAAATTTTCATGAGTACTTTCATCCAAAAACATTGTTTTGGTAGCCTTATCGCTCATTTCTATCATCATATGACTTAATTCATGCATCATTGATATAGGACAAACCATAAAATTACCAAAATGACATAGTGCATAAAATTGATAAAACATTGCACTATCATAGTTTAGAAAATCCACCAAAAAATTATGCACTGAGTGTGAAAAATCCACAAATGGATCCAAAAGTAGAATACCACTATTTTTACAGCTAAAAATAGCATAGTGGCTAAGAGTGGACCTTATCAAGTTGTTATTTTCCAATATAAGCTTGGATTGTGTTTTCATTAGTTATCATTATCCCACTACTTCATTAATACAAGGGAATTATTCACACTTAAGGTAGATCTAAAGGGAGCTCCACTATTTCACCAATAAATAAAGCTATTGTGGTCATCGATTTCATGGCTTTCCCATTGCAAGGTTATACTACCAAAATTCCTTTAGAGAGAATAAAACACCCTAAGCCTATTTCGTTATATCACATGGGAGTGTTATTTCTACCATCAAAATCTTGGAGTGGAAAACACGAGAAAAGGGAACCTCCTCAAATTGGCTTTGAATCCCACATTATTTCTACAAGTAGCTTGAGGTGTTGAATTATAAATCTATTTGTTTTTATGCAATAAAGTCACTTACATTCTTTATTCTATCTTTTTCTTTAGGTTATTAGATGCATGTTATTGCTTAATATCATTTCTATTTCATAATATAGATAAAGGAATGGTTTAATTTTCAATGGATTTATAGCTTCTTCCTTTTGTCTATTACTTAAGTTATGCAATATTTAAGTAGGTAATTTTGGTACTTTTTAGTAACAAAATACCAATAGAGAATTGACAACTCCATTGGGAATTTTTCATCCTCGGTTATGTGTGTTGCATCAATGTTTTATGGTAATGTTGTTTTCCTCACACTTTTTGTTGTTGTTTTTTACTTGTTACAACCATCGTTTTCAGGTGACCTGAGTGGAATACTTTTATTCTTCACCTTGATCATACGTATTTTTCTGTCATTTTAGTTTCATAATGATGCACAATTTTTTTTCTGAGAAACAATGTGCATGCACATTTTATAGGTTTAACCATGGTGGCACAAAATTCTATCTTTTAAATTTCTATGCTTTGTTTTTTCTTCAATCATTTTTGCATTCGAATTAGTTTTTGGATTCTTGTAATCTATTTGCTCAATCCACTTTTTTGGGAGTTTTTCATATTTTTGTTTTTTTCATGAGTTTTGTTCTCAGACATTGTTTTTTTCATGAGTTTTGTTCTCAGACATTGTTGGTAAAGAAAAGGGTTAAATACCGCCAAAACTTTCTACCTATAGGGTTCTACTTAGAAATCTTTACCTATTTCAATTTTAGCTATTATTCTAGAATTTGTTTTTTGGATAATTTTTCCTTTTGCATTGCTTTAAACCACATAATTGTTACTTAAAGAATTAATCTACTGTTTTCAAAGATTTAGTCATTTTCTTTACAAATATTAGGGTTTTGTATCTCCTTTACGTTGCATTTTTCAACATTTAAATCCCTATTGATTTTTGGAGTGTTCTATTTTAGGAAAATAGTTTGGTTAAGAAAGGAATTTCCTAGATTCTTAGTATTAATCATTATTGTTTTATTTTCCTAGGTTTTTTGCATTTCATATAAGATTGCACTAGCCATCATCTAGGTCATATTTAGAGATATTATTGGTTGGATATTTTGAAAGTTTATATATAATAAAGTTTGGAAAAGTCCCCTATTTGTTGAAAGAAAAGGAATATTTCATTTTTGAAATTTATTTCCAAAATTATTTTAAGTTCCTTTTTTAATCAATATTTTTATTTTTTTGTAAACATTACAAGTGCACACAAATCACACCTAAATAAAATTATTGGTTTAGTGACACCGAGTTTAGCCTTAAAAGTAACAACTTACTAAAACCAACTAAAAATTGGCACTCAAGGACCAAAATAATATTTTGGTTAGGATAGGGTTGTGGGGATATGCATCTAAATAATGAACCACAATCTTATACATTGAGACATAGTTTTTGGCATTTAGGGTACTTAAAATCATTTATGTCAGATACAATCCAATTATTTTATTTTATCTTAAAGGCATGGCAAACCATTGCATGTATCCACAAACATGTATCCTAGTGACCTTTTTCTAGGTTCCTACCTAGGTGTCTCTCATGGGAGGATGGAGTGAGATCGGAAGAGCGGTTCAGCAGG
>CBVK0101044742.1:0-14369 GCA_900067695.1 Picea abies | reverse complement strand
TTTCCTTTCATACACATAATATTGTATGAGACATACATTCTATCAATTAGCTGTCTAATTTGGGCTATAGACAGACTGTCAATGTTCCATTCTTGGAACCAATCATCAGCAAAGGTTTGTGAATCTGGAAGCCTGCCTTTCCCAGCTAGGTTAGGGGCTGGAGGTCTAGTAGAGTGGTGTGGAAGATTCTCATAGGCAGGATTTCAAATGGTGACTAGAGAATGACAGTCTTTAGAAGAAGATTCGGGTCTATCTTCAGGAGGGAAATGATGTGGAAATTTTTTCAATATTACTGTCTTAGAAGGTTTATATACATAAGACAGTATGGAGATTTGTGAGCTGGGAAGGATGAACGAATCAGGGATAGGATTATTTGGGTGACTATCCTTCTGTCTTATTTCTGTCAGAGTTTTTCCCATAGTAGAGAAAGCTTGTCCTAATCCTTTCATCATCTCTTCATGATTTTTTATGGACTCTCTGGATCTATAAGAAATCTCAGTCAGAGTAGAGTCCATCTTTTCTTTTACTTCTGTGACCTTTTCTTGTATCTGATCCACAGACTGTACAATAGTGTTTGTAGATACTCGAAGATCTACAATTTGTCCTTTTCTAGCATAGTCATTGGTCACAAAGGTGTGGGTGGCCATTCCTCTTAAGGCAGTATTAGTCCAGTTAATTTGTTCAGATACTGTCTGGACTCTTCTATCAATTCCTGATAGCTGGATGGCCTCTTCAGAAAGTAGTAAGGGAACTGCTTTAACTTGTTTGCTGTTGTCTTCTAATACAATTCCCTTAAAGGGTGGAAAAGTAGAGTTTGATTCTAAGATTTTCCCATCAATGCTTTTCCACTTATGTTTTGGAGAACTCTCAGAAGATTCTCCCATCATTTGGACTACAGCCTTTTGATCTAATTTCCTCCACTCAAAGAAGGAAATCCATAAGTTGTTGTCAAATATAAATTTTTGCCAATCTTTAGAAAGTTTTAATTTCTCAGAATCTGACATGGCTGTGTTAAACTCATTTGTCTCGGGATTTGTAAATAAATCCCAGTTTAGCATCCTTTTAATCCAATCTTCATTGATTTAACCTTTCTGGCATCCTTTCATTACCATATGAAATTTATGCATGTCATCTATATATGGTCTTGGGATATCATTGGGTAAGGGATTAGAAAATCTACAATCTGGTATGACTTTGTCACACTGTTCCGTATACCCTAACCCATATCTCGGAGTACTAGGAGGTCTCATTCCCTTATAGATGTCTTGGATTCTAGGATCTAAAGTTTCTATAGTGGGAATATAGTGATTCATGAAGCACAAAGAATGTTCAGAGGTGGAAGTAGTGCTATCAATAGTATTATGTACAATACGAACACAGATTGATGAATCCATAGTAGTATTAGAATTTTACTATTTCTGCACAGAAAAGCAGGGCGTTTAATCTTAGTCCTCTGCTCCGGAGAGAGAGAATGTCAGATAGGCTCCTGGCCAACTGCTCAGGCAGAAACTAGCAATCTTAAAATATGGGACTGGATTCAAACCAAAACTTTTAAACACATAGAAAAAGAGCGACTAGCTTTATCAGATCGAAGAGTCTGATATTATACCCGTGTATGATATCAAACTCTTCGATCTGATAAAGCTAGTCGCTCTTTTAGTCTCTGTGTTAAAGTTTTGTTTAGAATCCAGTCCCGTATTCTGAGATTACTAGTTTCTTCCTGAGCAGTCGGCCAGGAGCCTATCTGACATTCTCTCTCTCCGGAGGAGAGGACTAAGATTAAACGCCCTGCTTTTCTGTGCAGAAATAGTAAAACTCTAATACTACTATGGATTCTTCAGCCTGTGTTAGGTCTGTACATAATACTGTTGATAGCTCTACTTCTACCTCTGAACATACTTTTTTCTTTATGATTCACTATATGCCCACTATAGAGACTTTAGATCCTAGAATCCAAGACATCTATAAGGGAATGAGACCTCCTGGTACTCCGATATATGGGTTAGGGTACACAGAACAATGTGATAAAGTCATACCAGACTGTAGATTTTCCAGTCCCTTACCCAATGATATTCCAAGACCATCTATAGATGACATGCATAAATTTCATACGATCATGAAAGGATGCCAGAAAGGTTCAATCAATGAAGAACAAGAAACAAGAACAAGAACAAGAAACAAGAAACAAGAATAAGAAACAAGAACAATAAAATATCCATGGTAACCTCCATGGAATTTACAATATAACCTATCTTGGAAAAGGTCATTCAACCAAGAACATCTCCTAGAGGAGATCAATTTATCTTATAAACAAGTGCATCATTTATACTGAACAATGAGATTTTACTTAATGATCATCATACCGACAATATTCAAGTGTTACTAAACATTTTATAGCAATAACGGTAATAGAACTCTAAAGAATGTTATTCTAGTTACAATGCTTACTTAGGTTGCAACAGTATAAAATATCAAACTTGATATGAAAACCCATAGTCTAGTTGTTTTTCTCCCATTTGAGTTGTTCTATATTGTAGGAGACATCATCACTACTGCCTCTAACTCTTGGGATTCCTCTTAGTGCACTAGATCTAAGATACCTTTGGATCTAGTGTCACTGCCTGGATAAATGTCCTTTTTCCAAGTGTACATCTCTTGCAAACACCCTCATATTATATACAAGTACACCATAAAACTTTGTCTTCAAATATGAGACATATTATATACAAGTACACCATACAAGTACAACATTTGAGTTGTTCTATATTGTAGGAGACATCATCACTACTGCCTCCAACTCTTGGGATTCCTCTGAGTGCACTAGATCTAAGATCCCTTTGGATCTACTATCAGTGCTTGGATAAATGTCTTTTTTCCAAGTGTACGTCTCTTGCAAACACCCTCATATTATATACAAGTACACCATAAAACTTTGTCTTCAAATACGAGACACTACATCAATAATAAAGAGTTATAAATCTAAATCAAAAGTTTCAATGTCTAGGAAAATTTCAACAAGCCTAAAACCCTAAAAATTCAATTTTGATAGAAAGTCAATCTGAGAAGTACGATAGGTGCACTAGAGTAGGGTGATTTGATTAGTGATGGAGTTTGTACCAATCGATTTTATAATAAGTTCTCAACGAACTTGAAAATAAAATTGTGTAGTGGCAAATTGCATGTGCAATGACAAATCTCAATAATGTGGAAAATCTCACTACCTTCCTTCCAACGATTATATTGTTGTGAACGAAACCTGCTCTAATCCCATGTTAGATTTTCATTAGTTTCGTTAACATTAGATTTACCATAGAATTTCATCTTATTTTAACATTCAATAATCATATACTGAAATATATAAGCAACAAATAAACAAGCACACAAAGACACAAAGATTTATCCTCGGAAAACCCCAAATGGGGAAAAACCCAACCAACTTTTCTTAGAGAGAATATTTCCACTATTCCAATACAACCATGAACAAACTCTATTCACAAGAGCACACCAACATTGAAGAAACCCCGATAACAAATATTTATCTTCTTATTGTCAAGCCCTAGTGAGGGTAAACAACTTAGCAACACCACAAAACTGGCACAAGATAAGCGCATCACTAGAGAAAGATAACGCACCACAAAACTGACACAACTGGTAACTACATCTGCAACTACAACTATTACTACAACTGTAATTGCAACTGCAACTGGCACGAAGTGACTGGGAAACACCACACAACCTTATTGCAACTCTTCTAGAGGTAGCACACAAGTGAGATCACCAAGAACCACCAAGAATATCCCTCCCCAAGTGGTGCACACTCTCCAAGAAAACTAGAAACTAGAAATAGTGAAACTGCTGCAACTGCCTAGTGCACACTACATAAGGAGAACTGTGTGGTTGTACAAATGAATTGACCCAAAATTGTATTTATACTAATATGGGCATTTTTCTGGGGCATACTTCTTATTCTGGGTCTTTATTATTTTGATGGGTCGACTTCTCTTCCTGGAAATTATATTTCCACTTTATTATTATTTTCTGTGGGACGACTTCTATTATGTGGTCTTCTATTTTACTTTATTCTTTTCTGGGATGTTCTTCAATTGTTCAATGGTCTTCCTTTGACTTCTTGGAATCTTCTTCTTTTCAATGGTCTTCCTTTGACTTCTTGGAATCTTCTTCTTCTCTAAGAAAAACTGTCTAGGAGGAAAATACCTCTTGCAGCTACCAAAACATCAACATGGGAAAGAGAGGGGAAGGGAGAGAGAGAGAGAGGGAAAGAAGGAAGGAAAGAGAAAGTGGGAGAGAAAGGGAGAGAATAGGGAAGAGAGGGGAAGAGAGGGAGAGAAGGAAGAGTATTGGCCCTTGGTTATGTATTAAGGAAGAAAGCAAAGATTAAGGAAGGAAGACAAAGCATGAAGTGCGCAGAAGGCACAAAAACCGAGGAAGGGTCGAAATATCTAAAAAAGCATAAAAGAAGGAACAAGGTAAAGGGAAATCAATTCGTTGAAAGAGAAGGTCAAGGAATACAAATAAGAAAATATGATGGATTGTTTTTGTAACCTTAATTTGCACCAGACATGCATACCTGGCATCATGCCATCTTACTTGCTATTTTTTCCAAGCCAATACTGAACAACTCTTCTTATCAGGAAGAAGAGTGATTTCGTAAGTTCTTTACTGAATACTTAAAACTTTAAGTAGCTCATATTCGAGTGGAATTCATTTTTGAGTTTTTCTTTTAAAATATCTTAGAGAGAATAGTTATATAGAAAAGTTGATTAAAGAGAGTTCAATTTGCAAATCTTTGTTTATTGAAGAAGAAGTAATTTTGTTTCCAGCTTTTGTTCTTCTCTTTCATCTCTTAAAAAAAACCATTAGTTTCATTTTCATTCCTTTTGACTTAAGAACAACCACTTAAAATTAATGATAAATTAAAATTTATTAGACTTTCACGTTTGTAGGGTCCATCAACTAGATTGGGCTAGAGCCCTGATTTAGGTTGGAGAGGAAACTCTCTAGGGATATAAAAAATATACGAGTCTGTGCTAGGGAGTGTAGAATTCTAGTAACGTGGACATTATCTAGGACCCCCCTCTAACACATGGTCTAAACACGAGGTCATGTGCTGAAAGGTAGCGGAGATAACCCCTCCAAAGCTAGACCAATCGTAGCGGAGGAACACATATAGAGGACTTATCTTGGGATTATGTTGATCACATTTTCCACAGAGCTTCGTGGGTCTCGAATCCATTTGAGGTCCTCAATCGTCTTCCAGAACACTTGCTTTCAATACCCTCGATAGGTTTCAGTCTTGATACCCTCCTCATTGCGGTCTACCCGACTGTCGACTGTACCCGCCTGGTAGTTGTTCATGAGATGGCAACCTAGTTACCTTGATATTAGGGACTTACAAAAATGATGCGGGGGTATGTTGTGGTACCTAGGGCAAACATTGTGCCACGCTTTGCAGAGTATACCTGGAGGGTGCTTCTGTGTTCAAGTTGCACTTGCACTGGTAAGTTTCTCTAGTGTTGGCTAGTGTAACTGTTCTTCCAACTAATTGTAGTGGTTTGATTGTTTTATATTTAGGAACTTTTCTAGTGCGTGTTTTTGTCTTCAACGTTAGAAAGCCCTAGTGTGTCGTTGATATTCTCCCACAGTGGAATATCAAGAGCTCCACCGGTCGTGAAGGCTTTTGGGCCTACCACTGGTTAACGTGGAGCCACTACCACCATAGTGAAGGCGAAGACTAGACCAACAAGGGTCTTTTGAGGCGATCGAGCCACAAGAAACTGTACCTGAGCCATATCCAAGAGGAGAACATTTATTTATGGAGGAACTGACCATCTCTAGCCTTGGAGCGGAAGCTCTCAGTCCATAAAACCCTCCTATCATTGACTTGTCGGCACCGCTCTTGATACAACTTGCCTCCCCAAGGGTAACGCATCATGAGCGCCATCTAGTCTTGCAAGTAGTGATGGAAGAGAATGCTGCTACTTCCTCAGGGAGTCCTCATACTCCCTCTACGACTATCACAACTGGGAGCATTCCGCCTCCTAAATCACCTTCGCAAGTCAGGGCCACTATGGTCTCGACCGCCTCTACCTCGGCTAGTGGTCCAATTCCATCCATGGTGGCGATCACTGCACTGTTTACACAGAGTGCAACATGACCTCCATTTTCATATAGAATGCCCAACTTTGACACAAACTCGGTCCTCACCTACTCCACCCTATAGACCATGGATCTGGGGGCAGGGAGCTCAAATGATCCTTTGCAAGGTTCCATGGGGGCACCTCAACCCCCTATAATGATTTCCCTTACGGTGAGGGTCATATACCTCCATCATCCCCCTCACTTGGTGGTGCTTTTCAAAAACTCACCTGGCCGAACATGAATCACAACTTTTTCAGAGCAGGTAATCAAGGACCTTCTTCCAGTACCACACCAGTGGGTTCTTTTCCATTCTCTTTGTTCAACACGTTTAGGAATAACACATTCTCATCAGTTGTCATCTCAGCTGGAGGAAACCCCGATTTTGGATCACAAAATCCTGCACAGGGTACTATTCCTGGACAGGGGGCACACACTTCTCAAGGACCTTGGAATATGTGGCAGGGATTAGTCCCGTCGTCAAGGATGTCGACCGGGGGCAACCCCTTCCATGGTCAATGGAACTCTAGGCAAGGCTCAGGACCTATGCCCGTCGGATCGGTAAGGGGAAACCCTTTCCAGAACCTTTGGAACATTATGTATGGAGCAATCCCTTCTCAGCCCTCAACATCCTAATATGGGAGTCAACCAATGACGTCTCAACCAATGCAGTATCCGAATGCTGGCATTGGCCATGGTTTCTACTAGAACCCAGGCCAACAACCTAACTTTTCCTGGCAACTTGGTGCCAGCCAAATCCCAGGCTCCTATCCTCCTGTACATACTCAACAACCTAAACTACCATTTCTGGTAGCTTTGCATTTTCTAGACTTGTCAAGATTATTGAATGACCCAATCTGTCACGATCCACGTTGACTTGCTATGCCGACCAAGTTTCCCTTGGACATTCTAAAGTTCAAGGGCAAGCCTAATGAAGATACGTGCGATCACATGACTACCTTTCACTTATGGTGCTCGTCCAACTCTTTGAGAGATGACTTTGTCCAGTTGCATTTGTTTCAATGCATTCTTATCAAGGGTTCCACGAAATGGTACATCGAGCTCGATCGCTCAAGGTAATCTACTTTTGGTGAATTGGAAATGGTTTTCCAAAATCATTTTCAATTACCAGTGAGATATGATGTCGGCACTGAATTGCTAGCCAATTTTGAGCAGACAAAGGCTAACCATATCTCTGATCACATCCGAGAATGGCGGCGCTGGAAGAGTTTGATTAAAGTACCAGTTCCACTAGCATTCCTGCTGGAATGGTTGCTTAAGTCTTTGGTACCCCAGCTATCCAAGGACATTGCAACGTCAGAGCTCTTTTCAAAGGAATAACCGATAATGAGAGCTCAACAACTAAAGATGATTTACTCTTAGTCTGGTTTGCTTTACGAAGTTTTTCCAGACGCGCCACAATGTATTATTGATAAGAACAAACAAAAGTTTGGACCACATGCCGACGACATTGTTGGTTCAACACAAACGAAGCCTACTGATCAGCTGTCAAACCAATTGCAACAATTGTCGAGACAACAGATAGTGACCATCCCAACTCCTAGTTTCGTTTCTCCCCCTTCCCAGACCTCGGATGTACACAGTGTGCAATCGACAAAATCTAAGGCCAACCAGTAGGTCGAAGGGAAGAAAAAACAATGAAATAAGTGTAAGGGGGATAAGAAAACTACTAATAATGCTGGCGGGGGCAATGCAGAAAGAAAGAAGTCGAAGTATCCATGCAACCTTTGCGTGGAAGACCACCCGACTCACCTATGCCCTCAACTCATGGAGGCCCAAAAGTTATTGGTGTAGCATCAAACTACAGTGTTAATGAACCCATCTCCTCATGGGAAACATTTAACTCAAGCCTTTGCAAACACGCATGGGGGTAGTTAGGGACCCCCTTCATCGTCTGGTAATCCCTCGACCTCGAATATCTATATATTGAAAGGTGAAGCCCACATAGCTACCAGGGCACATGATTACAAAATGCCAAGTACTGCTGAAAAGGGTAAAGAAGATGAGAACTCATCTTTTCCTCTCCAGATCGGGATAAAAATGGGTGAAACATTGACATGCATTCCCAAAGGGGCGTTCAAAAAGGCTTCGCATAATCCAAATGCAAGGGCCACCCAAAATAACTCTGTTGTGGAAGATTTGTCACAAACCCCTTGCACAATGTCTGCTTTGGAGGTCCTCCAAAGATGCCCTTCGCAGAGAATGGCTCCACTTGATGCCTTAGGATCTACTGAGACATGTAATACAAGAACTATTGCTACACATTATTTTGGTCACTCTGATGATGAATTTACAAGCATGTGATTAGGCTCTCAAAATCATCTTTTGCCGAAGAAAAGTGACTTCTTTCCTCCTCTGCAAGACTACTTTTTAGAAGGACGTTGCAGGCTACCCATAGTTTACAGTGCGAAAATCCATGATTTTCGCAGGCTGCTTTATAGCTGGCCTACGAGATTTCCGCAGGTTACTATATAGGCAGGGTGTGGCGACATTTGAAAGCCAAAAGAGGAAAGAAGTTTAAGAAGTTTCTAGAAGGGGAATCTTATGGAATGTGAGGTGGCGTTCATATGGTTATGATCTTAGTGAATTCTTTGATCTGTTGGGATCATCCTCATCCTTTTAACCACTTCAGCTTCTCCTATATAATAATGGGCTTCTCATGGAAAAGGTTAAGCATAGTTAGGAAAAATTGAGCAAAGGATTGCTGGAAGAATAGGCTGGAGATTGTGTGAAGAACATTATTTCTGTTGATGCTTGAGGTCTGCATCGGCCCATCAAGATTTTGAAGATCATCTTCATGCAAATCCTGGAACAATTATATGTGTGTCTTGGAATGAAGGACCACTAAAAGGGAACTTGCGACATCAAGGCATTTCAGTTGTATATTCCACTTTTATTCAATATAATACAACGACATGTTTCTTTCCCATAAAATTATTCTCATTTTATTACATGACTTCTTGATCACATGTTTAAGTTTTCATTGAATCTATCATAGTTGCATTCACTTCGATTGGTTTGTGTCATTGCAGATCTGGTTTCACAAGAGCACTGGAGCGAAGTGAGAACAATAAAGATATAAGGAAGCGATCTCAAAGGTAAGTCATCAATTCCTCCTTTGACAGTTAGATCAATGATTGTAACTTAGGGAAAGCATCATGTCTTGTCCTCTTTTGTTCTAGATCCAGGTGGATTTGGGGAGATTAGTGTATGTTCACATTTACCGATTTATCCTATAACAAAATTGGTGATTCCACCGGGGATACAAGTTGATTGTGGTTTTTTGTTGGCCATTTGTTTTTTCCTACTCTTTTTAATTTGAATTCAGTCTCTGAGTTTGCGGGAGATCCATTCAGACTCTCTGAGTTTGAAAGTTCACTGTGATTTTTTACCTTTTTCTCAAAATTTCTTGATTTTCAGACATTTCTGCATTGTGCCCTATACCTAACCTACAGAAACCTTTGATTTCTGCACCCTAGCTATTTTATTCAGTGCGCACTTTACACATCCTGTCTGTTTCTGGCCTGCAAAAAATCTAGATTTCTGCACTGTAATGTGCTATTAGCCCGCGACGATGTCTGTGAAGTTTTTGAGGGGGGTTTTGGCCTCTGTTGATGCCCAATTTTTTCTTTAGTCAGTTGGGGAGAACGTTTTTAGCCAGTATTTGACTGTTTTCTCATACTTAACATGTTGTTGATTTTTTTTTTGAGATCGAACACCTCTCTTAGTCATTTTCCATCTTTCATTTTTTATTTTTAACAAGGTTATAATCTCTGAGATTGTATTTGAGTGCTTGTTTGATTAAAAATCTTAGATTGGATTTGAAGTTTTGGATTGATTATGTATTCTGGATTGCTTGATGATTGAGAGGTTATGTCTTCATTTGCATCTAGAGAAATACTTTCTTGTCATTTTTTACTTTTATCTTCATTGAATGTTTGATTTGGGTGTTTGTTGAAGGTATAGATTTTCTTGGATTACTTGTCCTTTCTTTGTCATGCCCTTGGTTTGGTCTTAGAAAGGAAAAATTTGAAGTTATCCATTCTTTTGAATAATCATAAATAAGAAAGTTTATTGCATTTAAGAGAAGAGAACATTGAAGAACTTCATTGTTTATTGGTTGTTTGAAATTGTGTTCATTTAAAGAAAAAATAAAGTATATTTCGTAGCTTACATCATTCCGAAAACTCCTTCTCCTGTTGTAGATAGAATTCATTGAATGAAAATTTGAATCATTCATCTCTATTTTCATATTGTTGGGTCAAGGTCTTACACAACATCGATTTCATTCCTGTCTCCCTCTTGAGTAACAACAACCTTTAAAAATATTGCGAAAATCTAAAACTTAATTAGTAATTTTTTCTAGGGCTCTTTTACACCAACATTAGCTAGGCTAGAGCTTTGGAATAGGTGGTGAGACACACTCTCCAAAGAAAAAAACACACAATAGCATCTTGTGATAGGGAGTGTTAAATTCCACTTGCAACATTTTGTCCTAGGAAGCCTTTCTCACACAAGGGTCAAACCTGAGGTCGCATTGAGATTGGCAGAGTTACTCACCCTACTTTGCTGATCTTGGTGTAGAGATTGCACATATTATGGGGGTCTCTTGAAGGTATACCCACAATGATGACTGGAAGCCTCTCAAGTTGATTTCGAGCTACATACCTTGCCCTTGTGCATGGATCGGACTGTCGACTGTCTCCCCAGACATCATTGTTTTTTTTTGTAGCCTTAGTTGCCTATCTTCTTAGGGTCTTACATGAGGTGACTATGGAGGGGAAAGTCTTCATAGTACCTACAATCAACGTTGGCTAGACTCACTCGGGCTCCTTGGAGGGTATACCCATGATTGTGTGTGGGAGCTTGCACCAGGGTGTAAGTCCGTTAAGCAGGTTGTCAACGTAACTTTTCCACCCTAGCCCAACCCCTTCATGTCTTGACTTCGCGACGTTGGATTTCATCACCAACTATTGACTTCGAAATAAGAAGGCTTTGTTTTCTTGGTTTTGATTCCTAGATTCTACTAGCGAGTGTTGTTTATTTACATAGTTGGCCATAGGTTTTTTCCGTAAAATTTTTGGTTCGGCCAACATTGACCCTCCACGCTGTTCGTGTAGGATGCAAGGACTACCTTCGGAATATCCAGAAGTTTTTCAACCCTTGCTTCCTAATCCACCAGAGGACTCTCCTCAACAGAGTGAGATCCAGGACCACATACCTTTGCAAGCGAAAAGAACTGACTCTTTAGAAAGTTTTCAAATCGTTTCTGATTCTTTGGACGCTTTCCGCTTACCTCCTGGATACGAGAGATGTATTCTTTGAATGAACTCATCCAGAGAAATTGTTTTTGACACTTCTAGAATACCAACTGGAATCCTTTCCGGCCTTGAAAAGAGGATCCCTTTTGGACCACTGACATATCTTGAACTCCAACTTCTAGGCAAAAACCTCCCGAATCAGAGATAGGAGTTGATATACATGTCATTTCTGAACCACCCGAGACATATACTACATTTACAATACCTTTAGATCACTTTAATAGTACAACTTGCTATTTCTTCACTGGTTCAGAGAAACCGTCGGCTGGTCTGTTGGCAAAGTGGCGTATGCTTGTCATTGATGGCAAGTACAACAGTGGAGATGGCAGGATAAGAAGGATAAAATCCCTTGGGGATTCAGACGTATGTGAAAGCTCAGGAGGAACAACGTTGAGGAAAACGCGTGCAACAAAGCTCAAGATATAGGAGATTGCAGAGGATAAGGAAGACAACGATCCATAGCTGTTGGATCTCATTCAGAAATCCCGTTAGCCGTCAGATCGGACAAGAGCTACACGAGGTTTACCATCGGGAAAAGCCAAGGTGAAATCCCGACAGAACGAGGGTCGTCAGATCTGAATATAGACAAGAAGAGTGCGCTAAAGAGGAGGACAGGTCTCAGCCGTCAGATCCAAGCACAGGGTCCGACCACTGTTGGATCGAGGAGAACCTGCACGATCCTTAAAGAATAAGGAGAAGCGGGCGTAATCGCGATATGTGAAATCACGATGCAATCTGAGCCGTTAGATCAATATTTGATCTGGACCGTTGATTCTAGCGAATGGAGAGGCATCAGGGATCAAGAGTTGGACATGGCAAAGATTATTGACATCAGGAACCCCGATTTCATGATATCTGAAATCATGATGCAATATGAGCTGTCAGATCAAGCTTTGACCTGGACTGTTGATTCCAGCCAATGGAGAGGCATTGGGGGTCGAGAGTTGGACATGACAAAGATTATTGTCATCAGGAACCCCGATTTCATGATATACGATATCGCGATTCAATCGCAGCCATTGAATCGAGAATGTGATCTAGACTGTCGACCCAACTCATGACAACAGACCACGTCAGCTAGGGACACGTGGCACAATCAGGTAATGACAAGTGTCAGACCGATTCAACATTTCAGGCACATGTAAGTCATGAATCAGAGTGACACGTGGCAGTATTCAACACGTGTCAATCCACGTGTGACGTCAACAGATGGACACCATATCAGAGTTTTGCGGATCACGACTTGGGGAGGCAAATAACCCAATGCATCAAGAATGCCGATTTCGCGATATGAGAAATCGCGATTCAATCACAATCGTTAAATAGAGGTCAAATATGGACCATTGATCTCAGCTCCATCTCGGAGTTTCATGGATCGCGACTTGGAGAGTCGAGATGATTCATCTCCAGATTCACGAGATGCGAGATCGCAATTTAATCGTGGTCCGTTGGATCAAGAGGACATGTGGTGAAAGATCGTTATGTCGCTAACTAGAAAGTCAACGGAATAGTGAGATGCAAGATCGTGATTTAATCGTGGACAGTTGGATCAAGAGGACGCGTGGCGAAAGATCAGAGCACCATAAAGCTCCATCTCAGAGTTTCGCCTATCACAACTTGGAGTTACGAGCACCTCCATCTAAGGATCAGCGAGATGCGAGATCACGAGAAGATCCTGACCGTCAATACATCAAAAGATGTGGACCGTTGATTTGAGCTCCATCTCCGAGTCTCACCTATCGCGACTTGGAGTGACGAGAATCTCCAACGAAGGAACAACGAGATGCAAGATCACGAGAAGATCCTGACCGTCAATACGCCAAAAGATGTGGACCGTTGATCTGAGCTCCATCTCTAAGTCTCGCCTATCGCGACTTGGAGTGACGAGAATATCCAATGAAGGAACAACAAGATATGAGATCACGAGAAGATCCCGACCGTCAATACACCAAAAGATGTGGACCGTTGATCTGAGCTCCATCTCTGAGTCTCGCATATCGCGACTTGGAGTGACGAGAATCTCCAACGAAGGAACAACGAGATGCGAGATCACGATGAGATCAATACCGTTGATTCATCAAGATCATAAACCATCGATCAGGGTCAATGAAGATCATAAGTTCATAGCGCCTGTTACCACAGCCTGTGGTCACTGTGTGTGATCACCAGAGGAGATGAAGAGTCTCCAAGCTTCATATAGTGAAGGAAGACTATTCTTAGAAGGGATTGACAGATGTATGAGCGTGGAAGCCTGTAACTGAAACAGAGAAGGTGAGCTCGATTGTCACAGAGAAGACAAAGAGTCTCAACTGCCAGAGAAGCTGAGGAATCTCAGCATAACATCCAGTGATGCTGAACACGTGGGAAAACGGCCAGAGAAGCTGAAGAGTCACGATGATGATCAGACAGAGCACTCGAGAGGTGGAGGATAACTGCGTAGAGTCAACATGCAGAGGCATGGTGAACATTGCATGCACAAGGTGCACAGAATCTATAAATACATGGTACAGAGAAGAGATGCGGTTGCTGTTAATGTTGGAGTTTGTTGTGATTGTAGCTGGTGAAGGTGATTCATGTGTGAAGAAGAAGGAGAGTGCAACAGCTGAATTGAACAAAAGAGGATCTATGCAGTGAATGGGTATGGCGCACAGAGCTTAAAAGGCAGAAGAACAGACATCGCAAGTGAGGTGTGCAGGAAGGCAAAGAGGCAGACAGAGCAACGAGATGCAACAAAACAGTGATAAGTCAGGTAAGCCATTGTTGAACATTATATCACTGTAATAAGTTTCAGAACCAAAGATTTATATTTGAAGGTGGTTGAGAGGTGCTAGGGAGGACTGTTGTCCTCAGAGGTTCAAGTGGGTGCTTGAA